>ML803566.1:12137-27622 GCA_009831015.1 Picea engelmannii | reverse complement strand
CACCCGCTCTATCTCAGCCCCTTCTTACATTGTTTTGGGGACGTTGGATTTCATCACCAACTATTGTGCCCATTGTAAGAAGGTTTTGTTTGTTTGCTTGCTTCCTAGATTTTTAGCGTGTGCTGTTTGTTTTCCTTAGAGGAATCTAGATTGGATATTTGTTTAATGGCGTTAGTTTTCGAAATGACCAATGAAGGAACCCCTGCTCCAGGGGAACCTTTTGTTTTTCCTTTTTATGGGAACATTGGTCCTCCTCACATTGCTACTTTGAGCCTTCCAGGTCTCACAATTGGATTACCGGTATGGTTTTTTTCTACTCACGTAATCCCAAATGCAGTTAGTGATTTAGTCACAAGAACTTCCCCCCAAGAGCATCAACCTCATGTTGATCCTTCACCTTCTTCACCAATAAGGTATTCTTTTCTTTCTTCGCTTGCAATGTCGCCTTCCGTTTCATCTTCTTCGTCAGGTGAAAGTTCTGAAGTTAGTAACCTAGTGAATAAGAAGAAGAAGAAAAGAAATATTAAGAAGAAGAAAGATAAACGAGGGTCAAAACCTCCACTGTGAAACATGTTGGAAAACAACCAGTTACTGTTAATCGTGATGGGAGTGTTGATGATGTCAAGATCACCCAAAAAATCGGTAAGCCCAAGTACCCTTGCAGAATATGTAAGGGTAGCCATCTTCTTAAGGAATGCCCTGGTCTATCCAAGGTTATAGAAGCATGGTCTACACATCCTCGCCAACCCATGTCGTTAGCCTCTGAACAACATGTTGATGACTTCCCATCGACTAGTCATGATACAGTTGGGAAGAAGAAAAGTAGAATCAAGTTCCCGTGTATGTTATGCAAAGGGAGTCATCTCACTCACCTTTGTCCTCATATGGACGAAGCCTTGAAATTACTAGAAGACATGACTATTTCACAGCCTCAACTTCCAGCTGCTTACTGTAAGCCTTCTCTCAACCCTCCAATAGTTGATGGAATGATCATTCCGGTCCCTTCACCGGTCAATCTGGTTGATCATGTCATCAATCTGGTCATGTCCTTAGTTGAACCAGTTGATAAAGTGGTTGATCTGATACCATCCTTGGTAAATCCTACTCTCCCCTTAGAGAGTGAAACTAAAGTGGTCAATTTGATCCCATCCTCGATCGATCCCACTCTCCCGTTAGAGAGTATCACTCAAGTGGTCGATCCGTCTCTACTTGTCGACCCCATTCTCCCCTTGGAGAATTTCACCCAAGTGGTCGATCCATTTCCATCTATCAACCCCATTCCCTCCTTGGAGAATGAAACTCAAGTGGTCGATCTGATCTCTCCATCGGTCGATCCTACTCTCCCACTAGAGAGTAAGCCCGATACTGCCCACATTTTTCTTGTTGATACAGAATCTCCCGTGTCGAGGGGTATTCCTCCTTCTCCCATAGGACCCCCTCCAAGTAATGAGACCATCCATTTTGATTGGGGTGTGCTAACTGGACCTCATCTTCCCTCTTACATTCCTTTCCAGATTACAGTACAGTTTTGTGGTCGGGACTTTCCCTAAACGTTGATAGATGAAGGTTCGTCTATTAGTATTTTGTCCTCTATTGCTTGGAAAGCTTTGGGTTGTCCTCCACTTGCGCCAGTTACGCAGAATCTGTTAGCTTTTAACAAAAGAACTAGTCAACCTTTAGGGACCCTTCCTCAGTTTCCTGTAACTTTGGGAGGGAAAACTGTCTTCATTGATGTCATGGTAGTCCAAGACCCCTTGGATTTTTCTTTACTCCTTAGGAGGGATTATGTCTATGCCATGAAAGCTATTGTGTCTACTCTTTTTCGTGTGATATCTTTCCCTCACGATGGATGGGTTGTGACTATTGATCAACTTTCATTCATTGACCCCGCTTGGATTGCCTCCCTKAATGGTTCTTATATGTAGATGGTATCGCCCCCGCCACAGGTCAATTATGTGGCATTGTCACCCATGGCTTCAACTTTAGATGACTTAGATCTAGTAGTTGACATG
This sequence comes from Picea engelmannii, assembly GCA_009831015.1. NCBI lineage: Eukaryota > Viridiplantae > Streptophyta > Pinopsida > Pinales > Pinaceae > Picea > Picea engelmannii. Next base: position 25,610 of record ML803566.1, on the reverse strand, counting down.
GTGATCTCTTCGATAGGGTTGTTAGAGCATGATCTCTTTACTCCTGTTGCGACCCTCGACATGGTGTCCTTCCAGAGTGTGTTTCTTCCTTCCAATGAAGACCTCTTGGAAGCCATGACTGAGTTTTGTCCCTTGACATGGTCTCCTTCCAAAGCATTGTCCTCTTGGTATCCATGATCAAGAAGACTTTGAGGATTATTTTTGTGTCTCCAAGGCAACCTCGTTAAAAAATGAAACAGAGGTCTTTGAGCATGATTTTCTGATTTCAAGCTCGTTAAAAAATGAAACCACTTATGAGGATAGTTTTCTCGTCTCTGTGGCAACCTCATTAAAAAATGAAACAGAGGTTACGAGCATAGTTCTTGTTTCTATGTCAAGCTTGTTAAAAAATAAAATAGTTTTCCCTCTCTCTATTTGAATCAAGTCCTTCGTCTAGTATTTGAAGCTTCATTTCATCCTTTGCAGTTGGATGAAACGAAGCTTGGGGGGAATTTGGCCTCGTCCTTTGGAATTCATGCTGAAGTTAAGCCACTAGTTTCTTAAGCTGGGGGATAAGTACCAACCATCCCTGTGTTATGTGTTGGGAAGTCGCAAGCATATTTTTCTATGGTTCAAGCTTGTGTAAAAATGAAACCACTTACCTCAAGCATAGTTTCCTTTGGTTCAAGCTTGCGTAAAAATGAAACCAGTTCCAAGAATAGTTTTGTTTAGTTTTTAATCTTGTGTAAAAATTAAAATCTATCCCAAGCATAGTTTTGTTTTGTTTTAAAGCTTGTGTAAAAATAAAAACAATCCCGAGCTTAGTCTTTGTTCTTTCTTATGCTCGTAAATACATGAGAATAAGTTACCGAGCTTAGTCTTTGTTCTTTCTCATGCTCGTAAATACATGGGAATAAGTTACTGAGCTTAGTCTTTGTTCTTTCTCATGTTCGTAAATCAATGAGAATGTAACCGAGCATACTTTTATCACTTTTTCGGACTCGTAAAGGTTATATGAAAAAGGAACCCCCTTGAGTCCTCTTTAAGCTCTTTTCAGACTCTCTAAACATGAAAATATTGTCGAGCGACCTTTCTATTTTCACGCTCATTAAAGTATTTGAAGAAAGCGTCTATTGGGCGATAATTTATCTCTTTTTCGGTCTCATCAAACTATTTTACAAAAAAGGAACTGAGAGAGTTATGTTTTAAGTGTTTTTCCAGACTCTATAACCATGAAAAACCTTCGAGTTTTCTATATTTGGAATCATTAAACAAACATCGACAAGACCATATGGGATCGAACCACTCCTTCTTAGGGTTCTTTAAACATACTCTGAGGGACTCGTCCGAAGGATGATCTTAAATCGACAAGCATATGTTATCTTCCTCAAGCTTGTGTAAAAATAAAGAGGACTCACTAGAAATGGTGGGGGGGGGGAAATTGGGAAAGAATTGTGTCTAAACCTATATTCAATGAAAGAGTCACCTTTGAACATGACACCCTTTCACTCGCTTTGTGTCTAGGCTGGAAAATTTGCTTGTCTCTTGATCATACTCCCTTATAAGATTACAAATCAGTCTATGATCCCTGTTGTCGAGTCAGTATTTTCCAAGACAATTGTTGTGTCGTCCATATGTTCAAAAAGATGTCCAACCTGAAAATCCTTCTATTGCGTCAGCCATTTCTGCAGTCTTTAAGCCTTCTATTGTGTCGGCCATCCCTGAGTCAGTCTTGAATCACTTGTTACTTTGATCTACTTCAAATCTTGTTACCCATTTCATGTCATTGATGGAGAATACATTAAGGCCTTCCTGTGACGAGTCTTTTCCTGTCGACTTCAACTCATTATCCATGAATTATACTTAGAAACTAATTGGTACCTTGGAACTTGCATGCCTCAATGGCAGGTTTCCTCACTTTCAACAGTGGGTTTTCATTATTGACCCCTGATCGGGAGATTCTGCCGAGTGTTCGACTTCAGCTCATTAATTCACATTCGTTGGATTGTACTAGTGTACCTTGGGAGTCACTGACATTAATGGTGATTTCTCTCGCACTTGTTAACGGTATACACTAATGACCGGTAATCAAGTGGTTTCTACCATGTTTGACTTCAACACATGTATTCACATGGTTAGATTCATACTATAGAGTGGTGGAGATGAAGACCCTTGATATTTTTCTGACAGATCCAGGTTGCGTTAGAGTATATTCAGTGTACTATTGCATAGATCCACATTGTATGTCGCATGGCTATGTTCAAATTTGAGTCTTTAAAACATAGATCCACAGTGTATTTTTGATGGATATGTTCAGATTTGAGTCATATTGGCATGGATCCACAATGTATGTTTGGTGGCCATGACCTGTCTTACTTGACATGGATCTTCGCATGTCAGCATTTATGCTTTGAGTCATATGTATTCTGAGTATGGGAATGGCTACCTCAGTGATGATATATTATTGTACTGTATTTCCTTGTTTGTTGGCAGATTTCTGACTGACTGTTTCTTGTTCCCTACACACACTCGACAAAGTATTTCATCTATCACTTTGTTCTAACTTCATACTTTGGGGGGCTCTCTGTTACACATTATTTTCATCATCCCTATGACTGTTAATGATGTAAATCTATCTGTTGCCTTCAGAGGGGTCAGTGGCGTGAGTTCTTGAAGAGAGAAGGGAGAAGAACTTTTCCTGAGAAAAGAAGTTGCATTTTCCCTTGTAAAAACCCTATAAAAAAGGAATTTCGCAGGTTTCTATATAGGTAGGGTGCGAAAATGCATGATTCTCGTAGGTTTCACCATAGGTAGGGTGCGAGATGTTTGCAGGTTTCTCTATAGGTAGGGTGCGAGAATGCCTACACATGGGAAAAACAAGCGTTTTCTTGAATCTTCTAGAAGGGGAAGCTTCTATGCTGGGGTGGCATCCGAATGGTTTGGATCTTACTCACTTTCATGATTTAGTGGGATCATCCTAACCTCCTCATATTATCCTCTTCAACTTATAAAAGGAGAGGAGTTCTCATGGAGAAAGTTAGCTTTTATTATCTTTGGTTAGCTTTTGTTAGCTTTGGATCTTTTGGGATTAGCTTGGATTGGATTGAGTTTTTGAGATTTTTAGCTTGGCTAGATGAGCCACTTTGTCAAGATAGATTGTGAATATTATCAGATCGGTGCTCTCAAAATTCTTGGAGTGAAAGTGTGTGGGGAATAAAGGACAGTTGGAAGGGACCTTACGAAATCAAGGCCATGGTTGTAATCTCTCTTTCACATTCAATATGATACAGTAGTATGATTCTTTCCTATAAAGCTTGTTGTGTTTTATTGTATGATTCCTTAATCACATACATAGGTTTATGTTGAGTTTATGCTATTACTATCACTTTGATTGGTTGTGTTCTTTTGCAGATTCATCATTGTATGAACATTGGAACAGAGCTAGGATGGCGATGGCGAGAGGAAGCGACATTTAAATGGTATGTCACCCATCCCTTATTGGTTAGTAAAATCAATATCTAAAACTTAAGGAAAGCGTCATGTTCTGGTGTGTTTTGTTCTAGATCTAGGTGGATCTAGGGAGATCAGTTAGTGTCCGCACCTACCGATTAGTCCGATAACACATGCATTGGATGTTGAGCCATTCAACACACTGGGGATCCCAATGGACAGCTCGAGGGATGATCTAGGATCAGGTGAACAAGGGGAATAAATTTCACAAGAGGAAATTGACATGTCGACAGTCGATTCTCAAGTAAGTACCGAGCCTGCCCCTGATTCATCAATTTTGGCCAGTACTTTACCTCCCGACGAGCAACAACCAGAGGCCAAGATTTTAGGATGTAGAGGAGAGATTCAACAACCCAGTCTTGAACATATATACACCATAGGGATCTTGGGAAACAATCTTACTTGGGGAGATCAACAAATCCACGAACTTGTGGATGAGGTCATCGATATACAATCCATCTTCTACGACCGAAAGAGGAAATTCATCATGAAAATAACCACTAAGAAGAGGAGTCTTACTCTGGACAGTTCCATCCTCATCACCACAAAGGAGAAATTGATTAGCACGGAGCATGCCAAGACATCCGAGCTTATAGGCACAGGGATGGAAATCACAGATTCCACCCTGGATAGAGAAAGGAAAGATGAAGAGGAGCTAGCTATTGTGATAAAGGATTTGGAGCATTTGCACCATTTGGAGAAATGCTATTAGGACTCCACACAGGCCATGGTATTCTTGAGAAGCAAATTCCAAGATGCCTACAACAAATTCATTAGTGAGCGACACCTTTTCAGTACAGGGATAGTCGACTTCTAGGAAGACACCTTTATGGCACTAGCAACGTGAAAATACATGGAAAGATGATATCAAAAGGCCCACCAAGCAGTGGGAAGAATTGATTACATAAGTGCAGTTCAAAAAGGTTGAGACATCGAAGAGCACAGTATTCGGGTGCTAAGGGACAAAAACATCGATCGTATAAGGAAGTCAACCGAATACTGGGTGAAGATGGCCCAAGAACCTCATTAGGAGATCCAAGATAAATGGGTTGATTGTGAAAGGAGCTGGAGAAAGATCAATCGGGTGATGAGAGATACCGGTCTCCCAGAATTCAGCACACTCGAGGAATTTGTCAACTTGCATGACATAGTCAAACTACATGCAGAACAAGACTCATCATGGAATGCGAAGATAGAAGGTGGGAAACATGGTGCTAGGTCAAGTACAATAGTTCATGGAGCACTTGATCAAGGCTCAGACATTGTTACAATAGTTAAGTGTTAAAGTAGTCAAGTATCGGGCACGGGAAGTGGAAATAAAGGAGATCCTTTCGGCCCTGATGGACCAACATCAATTCCCATAGGAAAACACATGCGAGGAACTCTTCATCAAATGGTCAGAGTATGAGAAGAGTCATCCACTCAAGTGAAACCATTTGATGACTCTTAGAATACTGAGAGATGAAAGCACCATGTGGCAATGTTTTGTTTTACTTAGCTTGCACTTTTGAGAGTTATTTTTAGTTAATAATTTGTTATAAATAAGAGGATCGACTTGTTAGAAATGGTTGATGGTTTTTGCAAATACCCTCATTTTTGGATTTGTAAAAAACTATTTTGGAGCTACCTTAATTGAGAAGTCATGTTTAGGACCAGAGACAAGTTTCTGTTTTTCATCAAAGGCTCGTGTGATTGGATCATAAGGAGGAATTACTTCTGACTTTATCTCATGAATGGATGTTGTAATGAGTAAGATTTTATGAATCTATTGATAAGTTAGTTGATTCAATATTTTTATAGTTCTTATCTCTAATAATGGAAAACAAATCGGTGTCTTAATATGTGATTAGTGATTAGAGCTAAGGAAACTATTTTTCTTGCCATCATTTTATTGTATTTATGTTCTCTTCTGATAATTGTATCTCAATCAATAATTGAAATACCATCAATTTGATGTATTAGAACTAGGCTTGTCGTATGTGTAAGAATCATTGTTTGCATGCTTGTACATGAGGGTTATCCTGAGCTCAACCATCTTTAGTAGTTAATATTTCCCCCTCTGTTACCCAACTGGTTTATAATGGAACCCATCTTTTCTCAGACCCACCTATAAGAGAAAATACAAAAAAGAGAACCTTCAAACTGAAGGAGGAGTTTTCACAAGAAGATATCCTATAAATCAATACGTAAATCCCATCAATTATTTGGCTAGATTGCAAGCTCTAGAGAACCATTCCACTATCAAATGTTGAAGAGTCTAATTGGGCCTCGGTGGCGGGTTTGGTTCCTATTGTTGAGTTAAAGGGATTTAGGACCCCTCAACAACACCTTACAGGCCTCCAGGATCATCTTCGATACAAAGACGTGGAGAGATAGGTGCAGTGGCAGGTCGAGGGGTAGCAACTGAGGATCTTGAGGATATCAAACACAACCTCGAGGGATTGACTATGAACATCCCTGACATCACTGTGGATGAGCTACCTTGACGTTACCAACACCATACTGTTGGTGTGTCAACATCCATTGGTCAACTGCTCCGTTGTGTAGAAAGGGCAATGGTTTGTTATCACAAGAAACATCCTTGGTGCATATGTATATGAAGTCACGTGCTTCACCATTTTGGTCTCAAGACATACACTTTTTTTTAACTTTTGACGTTATAATATAGAAATTCTACCGGCTTACTTGTCTTTGTGTGTGCATGTTTGGATTTATAAATGGCACAAATGTATATCTAAAACATAATTAGCTAATGCATAAGTTAATGTGTTTATATATCTAGTAATGTGTTGATATTCAATTTAATCAAAATTTCTTTCCAAGAGGTGAATTATCAAGTATACCCGTAATAGCGTAGGACTTCGGATGGAATAAACATTGCTCAATTGCAGTACCACAAGTTGAGAATCGATTCATACAATTAGATGGTGGATGCCAAGTGAAATAGCGTTAGTAAATAACTCAATGATTGCACTATATTTCGCAATATTATTAGTTGCATGACCCAGAAAAATACTGTGTAGACTGATCAACGCATCTATCGGGGTATAGATTCCCCATGCAATAGACACTAGATTTTGAGTACTATGACTAGCACCATCAACAAAGCCAATATAAGGTAGCGAAAACGTCGACATCTGGAAACCAAGCATGGGGCAAGGAATGTAGTCTAAAGGCAGAAAAAGAAATGACAAAAAGAAGAATAGAGTATGATACAATAAAGTACAAAGCAGTCATGCAAAATATTTTAAGTATAATACTTCTTTAGGTAAAGCCCATTTATGGGTTCACCCAAAGGAATTTCATCGTAATCTACCAGCTCGTAAGCCCCTTTCTCTAATACTCGTTTAATGATATAAGGACCACACCACATGGGCTCAAATTTACCTTCCCCCAACAAGTCACGATCTTGTTCATAAAGGAGAACCAAATCACCCTTAAAAAAACACGAGGTTTGACATGTTTGTCGTATTGATATTTAACATGTTTCTTCTGAGTTTCTGTGACTAATGCAACATTACAGTGAGTCTCTTCTAATTTAATTAAATACAACAAATGTTCTTCTTCGGCTGTAGTGTTGGGGAGGAGTTTGACGACTAGCTTCAAAGACGAAATTTCACGTTCAATTGGAAAAATGGCCTCAATACCACATACTAATTGGAAAGGCGTGAACCTTGTAGACAATTTCACTGACGTCTGATAGGCCCACAATGTCGAAAAAATCATTGTATGCCAACTTGACTTATGAATCCCTACCATTCGTCAAAGCATAGTGGTTAAAAATTTGTTGATTGCTTCAACCTGGACATTGGCCTGTGGAAAATAAGGGGTTGAGTTTTCATGCCGTAAACCCAATTTATCTGTAAGTTCAAACATCATAAAATTGAAAAATTGGTTTCCATGGTCGATGACGATGGCTTGAGGGACACAAAACCTAGTGATGATATGATTGAATATGAACAACGCTATAGTTTTCCCAGTGTTATCAAATGTAGGCATCACCTCATCCCACTTAGTCAAATAATCTACATCTACAATAATGTATCCATGCCCCTCGGATGAGTGAGGGTTACATGTCATTAAATCAATTCCCCATTTAGAAAATGGACCAACGGAAACTATAGGATAACGAGGAGTAGGATGTGAGTGAATATTATTATTATACGTTTGACAAGCGTGGTATTTCTAAACTGAAATAATGAAATCCTTAAATAGCGAAGGCCAGAAATGGCCAGCTTAGAGGATCTTTTGGGCAGTTTCATACCCAGAGATATGACCACCACATGCTCTAGAATGACAATCATTTAATTCTTTCTCAGTTTCATTATAGGTTAGACATCTTCGAAATACAAAATCAATACCACAATGGTAAAGGGTATCACCAAGGATAATATATTGACAGGTTTGATACCTAATACGACGATGATCTTCACGAGATATATCAGGCCGAAAAGTTTGGTTTTGGAGATAAATTATGATGTATCCATACCATACATCGTTAGAACTGATCAGAAAGAGAGATTCTTCAGGAAAATAATCTTCTGCCACATTTTCTGTATCAGCGGAGGGAAGGTCACAAATCAACTCAACAAAGACCAAAGATTTCTTTGATTTGGCTTTCCCAAATTCCAAATCAAACTCTTGGAGAATCACTATCCATTTGGAGTATTTTCCCCCCATCAATTATCATGTAAGAATATGTTGCATAAGGTTGCAATAAGAAATAATCGTGGTTTTGCACAATAAGATATAGTGACGAAAACGTTGGGTAGCTTGAACAGCTACCAAGGACATTTTCTCCACATGCTTGTATTTTATTTCAGAAATCGTAAGACTTCAACTTAAATAGTAAATGACATGATCGTCATGCGAATAATCCTCTTGGACTAGAACCATGGCGATGGTATAATCTGAAGTGACCAAATATAAGAAATAATATCGAGTATAATCGGGGGGATATAATAGTGGTGTGTGGGTTAATGCAAGTTTCAAAGCATTGAAGGCTTTGTTGGCAATGTCGTCCCACACAAAATCTTGACCCTTTTTAAGAAGTCGAGTGAAACCTTTCGTTAGTTTGACATAATTGGGAATGATTCGTCGTAGAAATTTTTCCTTCTCTTGAAAACTTTGGAGTTGGCATAAGGTAGAGGGAGGAGGCAGGTTGATAATGGCCTCAACCTTCAATGGATCCACCCAGATCCCATGTGTGGAAACAATAAAGCCTATAAGTTGTCTAGACTCCACACAAAAAACACATTTGTGTGGATTCAATTGTATCTGGTAATGTCGACATCAGAGGAAAATAGCTTGCAAGCATGTCGGATGATCTTGACGACGCATGGAATGCACCGGTAAATCATCAAGGTAAGGTTGTAGAATGTGATTAATATCATGAAAAGAAAAAGACACAATGCATTGAAAAGTCGCACCAGAATTCCTGATACCGAAAGGGAGTTTACAGTACGCGAAGGTCCCCCAAGGGAAAATAAAGGAATTTTTACGATGATCCACGGGTAGAATGTTGATTTGATTATAGCCGGAAAATCCATCCATCAGAGAGAATATTTCACTCCCGGCACAATCGTCAATGATATGGTCGACATAAGGGGTTGGATAATTATCTTTAGGACAATCCTTGTTAATATCCCTATAATCAACACAAACACGGATCGTTCCTTGTTTCTTTGTGACTGGAACAAGATTGGACACCCAATCAGTCAATGCTACAGGGTAGACAAAACCATCTTTAAGAAGTTTCTCAACTTCGAGTTTGATTGCAACATCTTTTCGTGAATGAAATGGGAGAAGTCATTGTCAAACGAGCTTAGCATTGAGGTATGTCTTAATTTCATGTACAATGATATCTGGACCAATTCCAAGCATCTCTTCATAGCTCCATGCAAAAAAATCATAGAACTTTTGGAGAAGGGCCTTGTAAGTTTGGATCTCATCTGGAGAACATGAGGCACCTATATGAACATTTTCCACAATTCCAGACTTAATTGAAATATCTAGAGGGATGGTGGGTGAAATATTTCCTAAGTTTCCTTCATACAAAACATCATGCGTTGGTTCAGAATCTTGGGGGAAATTAATGACTGTAGACGGATTCGAAATCCTTCGATAACTCTCGATAGTCTTCGGTTCTAGAAAGAGTATAGAACGATGATGCACATCATCCCATGGTGTGTCTTCCACATACATAACTACCATGATTGTTTCATCAGTGTGAAATATCATGTGAAATGGATTAGGAGATGTATCAAAGAGAAAACGAGGAGAAGGAGTTTGCAATTGAATACATTTATAGGCCAATTCCACTGGACTTAAGGGAATTTGGTTTCCGTAACAAAGACATTATTCCAAGTTAGGGGCTATCCAAGGGTCATACGACTCAAGGATTTTGCTGACAGTGGTTGAAATCATGTTAATAGAATCGACAAGAGGAGGAGGAACATCGGGTGGTGAGATGGGGAAAGTACCCATTAATAAGGAATATTTTAAAATACCCACACCAACATTCTCATAACAGGCGGTGTCTTCGCTATGAAAGGAACATTACTAGTGCGCAATTCAGAACTAAAAAAGGTGAGATGATCTACTGTAACAAATTTTCCTTGTTGAGGGAAACATATTACATGGAAAAGAGTAGAAACAACTGCTGGAATAGCATCGATCCAACTACGACCAAGTAAGAGGTTGTAATCCAGAGGTGCATCAAACACTTCAACCTCAACAATAATCGATTTTCCTTCTAATGCAATAGATAATGCAAGAAGAACACCATGTTGGAATTACTAAGACAACTAAGAGGGGTGGGTGAATCAGGTTTTATTGAGCTTAAACAATTTTAAGTCTATTAAAACATTCTTAATCTTTATTCAAGTGATCATCAACATTATACAACATATGGATATTAAAAGTAAAGAGCATCAGTCACACATAAGGTATACACAGAAACATATTTTCATGAGGAAACCCATAAAGGGAGAAAACCTTTTCTTCTTCGAAATGATAGGCAGTCTTTTAAGTTCTATACATCATCTATAATTGAGCACCAACTCAATGTGAGGTTGCTACCTCTATTTTACAAGCTGCAACTTATTTGAGAGCACCAACTCTCTTGTTTCTTTAGCACCCACTAGAAGGAAGCACCAACTCCCCTAATGTTCCAACACCAACTGGATGGAACACCAACTTCCAGTTACACAAGCTCCAACCTGTATAACAAAGAACACCTGTTCTCCACTACACCACCCTGCCACCCTGGTTTCTCTGGCTGCAACCAGATGGAAGCTACAACTCCCTGTGTTCAAGATCCCACTTGAAACTCTGAGGACAACAGTCCTCCCTAGCACCTCCCAATCACCCTGGAATATGAATGAATAAATAAACAGACAACTACACAGATAAATCAATTCTTACCAATCTTTCTTTGTTATGTAAATCTGGTCTTCTTCTAACTTTTCTGCAATTCTTCTCTTCCTTTATCTGTTCTGCAAATCTTCTCTACTTCAACTTGTTCTGTCATTCTGATCTTCTTCAACTTGTTCTGTTATTCTGCTCTGCTTCAAGGATTTTCCTCATCCGTTACTCTTCTCTGATTTTTATCTCACACTGCACATATTCTCAGTCTCACACTGCGCATCCTATGATTTTCCCTTTCTTACAGTTTCATTCATTTTTCAACCAAAACAACCAACTACTCACACAGTCTGTATATTTTTATTTTATACACACCCCCATAGTAGTTCCCCTTCACATCTCCTTAGACAAAAGAAAGACAACCGTCAGAGCAACTGAAATGCCAACCGATCGGTATTCATGAGTCTGTTTCGCTAACAGATTCGTAAATGAGGAGTTAACTGTGAGAGAGAACAGTAACCCTCCGATCATATTCTAGTTTATCTGCTCCATTGGATGAAATTTATTAACATTTCCTTTAAATTGAGTTTCAGCATTTCGGCAATCCTGTGGCCGAGTCTCTCGACACTTCATGTCGCGATCTCTGAAGTTCCAATACAGAGATTTTCTGCACTAGCTCCTTCCCCAATGTGACCAAGGCTAAAATCAAGTGCTTATGCAAAAAGTTCTTTTCGTGAATTCGCCTTTCGTGATTCTGGAGATGAGGCATCTCGACTCTCCAAGTCACGATAGGCGAAGCTCTGAGTTGGAGCTCAGATCAACGGTCCAAAACACATCGTGAATTGATGGCTAGGATTAAATAGTGATTTCGCATATCTCGATTTCGATGGTTTTGTTTCTTACCTCTCTAAGTCACGAGTCGTGAAACTCCGAAATGGAGTCAACGGTCTAGATCACACCTTGATTTGACGGCTGCAATTAAATCGCGATTTCACATATCACGATTTCAATTGTCATATTTCTTGCCTCTCCAAGACACAAGTCACGAAACTCTGAAATGGAGTCAATGGTCCAGATCAACCTTGATCTGACGACTGTGATTAAATTTCTATTTCACATATCGCGATTTCATTTGTCATATTTCCTGCCTCTCCAAGACGTGAGTCGCAAAACTCCGAAATGGAGTCGACGGTCCAGATCAACCTTGATCTAACGGCTGCGATTAAATCGCGATTTCAATTGTCATATTTCTTGCCTCTCCAAGACATGAGTCGTGAAACTCTGAAATGGATTCGACAGTCCAGATCAACCTTGATCTGACGGCTGCAATTAAATCGCGATTTCGCATATCGCGATTTCAATTTTCATATTTCTTGCCTCTCCAAGACGTGAGCCACGAAACTCTGAAATGGAGTCGACAGTCCAGATCAACACTTGATCTGACGGTCATCGAGAACCTGCATCCAGAAAAAGAATTTGCGATCATCCTCCTTGAATTTCAAAATGTACACTCGCTCGGGGGTTTCCTAGACCTTTTCAAATAAAGCTTCATTTGGAAATACAATTTGATCAACTTCTACCACATTACTTATTCAATTAAACCATTGAAAGTGTAACAAACCCTCATCTCCCCTAGCTACACGAACAAGTCCTTTCCGAGTATCTGGTACAACTCGTGTCCCCTCCAGAGACATCATTCCATCCTGAAACTCCAGCATGATCTCCTGACAATTGAATCGGATGATGCATTACAACATATAGAATCCATTATGACCAAACCCTACAAACCCTTCCTGCAACATCTTCTCATAATGCCCATCTATTTCATACTTTTTGTACTCATTCCATCTACACTGTTGTACTTTTCCATCAATGACAAGTATACAAGAATGTGTTGTCTGTTAAATATTTTCCAACATTCTCCCCCTTTGGCATTGATGGCAACTCAAGCACCCACGTGCATTTAGACTCCGGACTCTCCTCCCGAACTCTTTTCTCCCCCTTTGACATCAATGTCAAAGAAGAAACATGCTCCCCCTGATCTGTTGCAAAACATACTCCCCCTGTCAACTATAAACATCTTGTAAATACACCAGATATTCAATAAGTACTCCCCCTAACTAGGTGAAAATATTAGACACAAGAAATTATAACCCCCAAGTTTTGACGAAGATATCCAAAAGGGGTTTTTGCTAATGGTTTTGTAAATATATCTGCAATCTGTTTTGTAGAAGGTAGATAATTCAGTTGAACAATTATGTTTGTAACTTGTTCTCTGAGAAAATGGTACTTTATTGGAATATGCTTAGTCTTGGAATGAAGAACATGATTCTTGGAGACACTAATGGCACTGGTGTTATCACAATGAATTGGAATGGGATCAGTGTAAGTTACCTTCATATCTGCAAGAGTTTGTATCATCCATAAAATTTGTGTGCAGCAAGTAGCAACAACAATGTATTCTTCCTTTGTAGTGGATAATGAAATGGATCCTTTCTTTTTACTAAGCCATGCAACTAATGAGTCACCCAGAAAGAATGCTCCTCCACTGGTGCTTTTTCTCTCATCAACATAGTTTGCCCAATCTGCATCTGAATAAGCAGTTAACTGGAAATTCTG
>ML803565.1:457348-477908 GCA_009831015.1 Picea engelmannii | reverse complement strand
TGTGAAGAAGATGAATTTTGTAGTATGAGATACTACCTTGGGGAAATTTTCAGGTGGGACAATAGTTGGAACTACCTATGGTATCTTGTAGAGATGACCCCCCAAAGTAATAACGACACTACGGGGTTGAGATTCATAGATAGCATGGCACTTCCACATATATGGTTGGACCAAAAGAACATCATAGGTATCCAGTGGGGAAACATCACATAATACCTCATCCTTGAAGGGATGGATGCTATATGACAATTGACATTGTTGGTTGACATGGAGATCATGTCCCTAATGAAGCCACTCAATGTTGTATGGTTGGGGGTGTGGTGTTGTCAACAATCCCAACTGTTTGATGACCTCTGTTGAGATGAGGTTCTTCTGACTTATGATATCAACAATAAAATGCAGTGGGTTCCCCTTCACCCACATCTATGAATGAAAAATGAGCTCCCCCTCTTCAGGATCTGCTGGTTCTTCTGGTTGAATTGTTGCGGTCGCGACAATAACGATGGGGTCTACGTCGATGATCTGTCTTCTACCAACATTTTCTAAATCAGATTCTGAATCAGGGTTTGACTCATTTTCTTTGATATCGACCACAAATAACTGTTTTGAGCGACATTCATCGGTGTTTTGCCAGGGCATGTTTTGGAAATTGTGCCACTTTCTAGTATCCTTCTTCATCTTTCCATGACCCTTCTTTTCCTGTGACTTCGACTGGTTTTCAGGAGGTTGTTTGTTAGGGTCTTCTTTATCATACTTTGGTTGTTGTGGATTTGTAGACCCAAACTCCCATTTGTTCTGGTGCTTAAAATTCTACTTGATTTTAACAACATATCGACAAGCAACACTCAATGATGAGATGTCCAGAAAATCAATTTCAGTTTGGATGTATCTCTGTAGATCCCCATGATATTTCAGAACCAAATGTCACTCAGAGTCTTTGAGACCCAGCTTGGTGCGCAAGGTATGGAAGGTATTGGTGAACTTGAAACTGCTTGGCCCCTCTCTTGATGTAGTGTGGTCCTTCTCATGTACTGGTCCTCATAGTTGCCAATGGGGTAATATTGTTCCTTGACCTCATCCACAAAAAAATCCCAAGTGGGATCAGCCCCATATATTCCAGACTCCTCTATGGAAATTTTCTCCCAGTAAGTTTCCCACCAATGTTTGACATGGGGGAGAGCCTTAAGGAGTGCAAATGTGATCTTTTCCCTGTCGGAGAAATTATGAACAAAGAAATAAACCTTCTAGTAGATTTAAGCATTTTTCTAGGGCATCCACATCTATTTGTCCTTCAAATATGAGAATATCAAAATTAACTTGTACCTTGAAAGGTGAGGTTCCTCCAAAGTGGCCACTTTATTAAGACACACCTGTTTTTATTGACATACATTGAAGGACGTGGGAAAAATTCTCCATCATTTCGTCCCTCTATCGCGTGAGAGCTTGCTCAAGAAAAAGATTAATAGAATCTTCTGCTCTATTGCTTTTATTTTCTTCCGCCATGGAGAGTTTCTTGGGTGCACGAGAGCAATTTTCCTCAAGAGAGACAAGCTCGAGACCCAACTTTCTATACTTGTACCTCGTCGGGGACATGCACTGAAAAAAAATGATCAAGAGAAGCCTGCTCTAATACCACTGATCCAGATTATTTTCTTCATGAAATGAGAGCGGAGATATAACACATAAATATATAGATATATTGCAAGATATCCAATAATATAACAAATATACATCATATATATAACAAGAGACACATATATACAATAATACACAATTTCTATTAATGAGAGAAATGTACAAAACTGTAGAAATACAGAGTGAAAGACTTGCTAGAATGGTGGCAGCTTATCTCTGAGAAGAGATGTGACGACTACTCGCATTTGTAAGAATATCATTTTACAATGAGGATCCAAAGAAATTTTTATCATAAATAAAATCCAAAACCTTAACACTGGAAGATGAAAAGCCAACAGTTTTGTGGACCATGTTTTTGGTAGTTTGGTGTATCAACTTCCCGGGGGCGTAAGTTTGGCATACGATCTCCATTTGGGGTGCATGATAGCTCGTTGGAAAGGTATCATAGAGGATATTCATTTTGGTGTTCAATGAGAGCCTTTGATTATCATTGAGGTTCTCTATCCCGAAAAACCTTCATTTAGGCCCTCAAAATGGCCCCGAAAGTTTAGGAACTGAAAAAATGATAAAAATAGTAAGTTGCCAGAAAAATGTTTTGAGCCAGTTGGAATAGGTGGGTGGCCACCGATATCCACCTGGGTCAAGGCATGTCATGGAAAGGAAATGCAAGGCATGGTATGACAAGGCATGCAAAAGAAAGGCATGGAATGGCAAGGCAAGGCATGGCATCAACAAGTTTGTGGGATTGGGTTTGGGAGGGTCCTTTGTATCCTTGTGTGATCTAACCCAAAAATTGGGTAGGAATGTGCAATAAACTCTCATATATGGTGAAGGGAAAAGAATAATTGTTTCAAGTCTCCCTAGAGGAATTTTGGTAGCATAGAATTACTTTCTATGGCGTTTCATGAAATGTAACCTCAAAACCTTTATTTGTAGGTGGAAAATGATACCCATTCTAAGATCTAGTTTCCATGTGAACTATTTCATTCTATTGATCAAAATCAATAAGTTTAGTGGAAATCATGGAAGACTGAATAAATGTTATTAATAATTGATGGGTTTAACAAAATTTACATATACCCTCTACACAATATAAACAAACATGAGTGCATTAATGATTCATTGACTAGTATTTTTGGCATTTATGAAGGGTTACACATAAATCAAATGATTTTGTATATGCCATGCATAGAAATAGGGAAATAATGTGTGTTCCCTAGAAAATGGTCAAATTATGGATTGAATCAACTAAGAAACTAACTAGGATTCTCAAAGGAATGTCAAGGGAAGACTAGGGTAAAGGTTTTGTCCTAAGGAGACTAGGAATACTAGGACTTATACCTAGAGGAGAAAATAAAGACTTTTATCATGTAGATTTGGTAAGAGAAGAAGTTAGGGTTTTGTGGCATTTGAAAACCCTACTGCTACCTAATGTGCTTGTTATCGAGAAGACATAGGGAGTTGATATTGTATAAGTGCGGGATACAAATGTAGGTTCCAAAAAGGACTTACCATTGTGTATGCTACCTTGTTGATGATCTCTAATGGAGTGAGTTGTTGGCTAATGTTATCTTGTGGTTTCCATCGCTAGGGTTTGAAGAGCCTGACTTCTAAAAAACCTTGATAAGATATTGGTAGGTGCATGCACTTCATATTCTAAATATATATGAAGTGTTTGGGTTGTCCAAATGTTGTGTACTTGCATAATTGAATTTTAGCTTATGCCATCTTCATAATTGAGTAATTCTAGTACTAGTTATGGAGGTTAATTTGACATAACATTGAGCTCAGATTGTTAAGTGATTTACAATTATGTAGAAGATAAATGAGAAAATTTATTTCTATAATAAATTATTGTAATATGTCATTTTTTAGGTCACAATATTTTCAGGTGACCACTATTTGAGTGTGGATTGTCATTGAATATATATAGAGATAATTCAAGAGGTAGTCCATATTGTTGGTTGTGAGTTAGAATATGGATATCCACAACATTCATGCAAATAATTTAGAAGGAATGATCGATCGATGATGTAGAGATACATGGTTGATTAGCAAGTAATGCTACTTGAGAACCATTAATTCCTTATGGATTTATCACTTAGAAATATTTTCCACCATAAGATATTCCTTAATGCATAATGCAAGTATTTATAATCACTTTCGAAAAAATCAAGGGATATATATATATATATATATATATATATATATATATATATATATATATATATATATATATTCAACATTGTCTAAATTGTACATCTTTTACAAAATGACAACTCGTGCCCAATATACAAAGCGACAACAAGTGCCCATTATACAAAGCGACAATAAGTGGTCTAACATAAAAAAACATCCATATGGTGGCCTAGATACAAAATGGTAGTAGTTGGTCAATCATTGACCACTTCCACCCTCACTACCCTCAAGAGCATACTGAAAATATATCCTTCTTCTCTTGCTCAAGAATACACCTTGAGAGGTTCTAGGCCTGGGCGTGCTTTGACGCTYTGGAGACTGCACAAAGAATAAAAAATGTTATAAGTTTTTTTCCTCAATGAATTAATAGACATACAAAATGATACTTTGTAATTTAACCTAATACAACTCACTGAATATGTTACTGTCAATCGTGAGGGTGTTACCCTCCTCCAYGACCCCAATMTCTCCATGATGCCACCTTGCATTAGTTACAAAGATCAAGTCAATAAAATTAAACAAATATATGTAAATTCAAATTCATGAAACATAAAAAATTATCATCAATGCATTATCTCACCATGAATATCTCAGGCCTCGATGGAGGTTCATTGGTAGATGGAGCACTAGGTTGTACAACTTGCTCCGAGACAACCTCTACTGTGGTAGTATTTGTCAATGGGGCTGATGGAAATGGTGGTGGGGGTGGGTGGAATACAAGTGGTGTGGATGGGTGCCCTGCATGTGAATCCACTGAGGATGCATGCAATAAGACTTATGCTGAGGGTGGGTTGTGATGGAACCTCATAGGTTGTAAAAGTAATTGCAACTCCCTAGGCTTGGAGAAAGGTAACCTAGAAGAAACATTCAAGTTATCAGAGAGTGTAATAGTACTATAGCTAGAAAATATATCCACAACCTGCATACATATTAATAAAATTGAACTATTAGTACCAAACAATAAAATTCAAAAACATAAACACAAACAATTTGAGAATTATACAATATTTAACTCTACACATGATATATGTGATGTAGGTGACTTGTCCATCCCATATGGGAATTTACCGACATCGCCTAGTCCCAAATCCTATAGAAACACGAGACCATTAAAAATTTGAGGATGCCATAAATTAAAGAAATGACTATGGTAAATTTATCAAATGTGATACATACCTGTGTGTGGGGTGCACCCAATGAACATACTGCCCTTACTGCTGCATCAATGGTGGGGCTAGGCATTGATTCATCCATTGACATAGTGGGTTTATTGCTCGGACGTAAGAACTTTAAAACAACATACATTAAAATATTGATATAAATACACAAAATACAAAATAAATATATAACGATGCAGAGCATAGAGAGGGTTAATATACTAACCTCCTCCATGAAGCTATGCTATCCACTGGGATTTATAGGCCCATAACATGTCTGCCTACAATTGAAGCATTTGTGAGGTTCACATGGATGGCTCCTATGTCCATGTGCCCTCTCCCCATTGTACTCTCCTTTGCATGATGAAGCTCCAACCCCTTTATCAATTTCATTGGCAGGAACGTCCTATCGAGATAGTGCAACAAAGATACTGTGTTGCACTAGGTTACGAGTCAATGATGAAATGGATAGGTGTACATGTTGCAAGATCTTTACAATAGGAGGATACTGGGTAGGGGGGTCAAGCCTTCACTTGGGGGACGAGGACCTAACATAGGGTCATGCCTAGCATGTTCTCGGTCCTATGTGTACCCTCTATCCTCCCCTTGGAAGTCACCAATGTAAAATTAGTTGACATGCTTACCCAAAATAAACTCATCCCATAGTTTTCTCATAAAATATAAGGGCATCTCCCTGTTATTGCAGGGAGGTTCATCAAAAACCATATATCACCTATCCATCCAATTTTGACTAATCTGGGGATGGATGCACCTGTCAATGAAGATGCGTTTCTTGGTCAATGGTAGTTCTTTTCCATTTCTAAGATCCCTAAAAATAGACAATATTTGTTGTTTTGAAATGCCCAGTTCTTTGACTTGGTTTATGTCCAAACCAGTGCTATAGTACTCATACATTCTTTCCCTATAATAAGAAATATAGGTCAATTTCCCTTGGGAACTTGCATTGGAATTCACAATGATGTCCAAATAAGTGGCCAAGGAGACTCTACTAGGATCTCTAGTGTCCCTTAATTGTTCCTCAAGGGTTCTTAATATAACCAACCCCTCATCAATTTGAGTGTTTTCATTGGGTTTTTGTGGTGGGTTGGGGTTTTGATATTCTTGGTTTTCTTCTGAATGATTTACATTTTCTCTGGGTTCCATTTTATTATATATGATGCAATTTAAAATCCATGGCATGTAAATTAGGTTGGTTTTTAATTAAAATACAAAATTACAATTTTTTTTAATTTAGATTCTTGGGAGCAAAAGACTAAATTGGAAATGACTAAATTGGGTTAAAAATAAGATAAATCAAACATACCTAGATACGGTGGAAAGATCCTCCCTTTGTCTCTCCTCTCTAGATCCTCTCTATTTACTCAATGAGAGTAAAACTGTGAGCACAATTTGTGCACAATGAGCACAAATCACGCTCGTGGCCCTTTAAAAATGTTTAACAGTAGTAATGCACACATTTTATTAGGAACACATGCACATTCCTACCACTAAATCTACATGGCAATCTCCATGGAGGTTCAGCCACTTAAAAACCTATAGGTTTAGGAACACGTGCATGTTCCTAAGAACACACACGTGTTCCTACGACTGCACGTTCTTGTTGACCCGCTTGCCACTTTTTCGGCCACAAACTTTATGCACTCACCCTCCTCTGTATTTGGACAACATAAATATTCAAATGATTCTTCCTCCCCATGCTCAAGACTTTCCTTCTTTATATGGATCCTTGGAAGAGGATTGGGGGAGATTCTAGATCTTCTAGAGACTAATGGATACTCAAATTATGTGAGTTCCAAGTCTCATGCCACGAAGAAACAACTCATCCCTTGCTTACCTCTTCGAAAATCCATGAATCTAGAAGGTTGCAGAGGTCATCGTTGGTTGCACTATAGCTGACCAACAATGATCGTCGCTTGCTATCCCATGTATGACCTGCGACAACCCTAAAAAATGACCCAAATCCTAAGCTAGAGATGTGTCTTGGATTTCATCTTATGCTAGATTCTCTTCTGGCACTATAGGGTGAAAATTAAGGCTACAACAGATGCCCCCTAATCTGTGAGGTCAAGAACAAAATGTATGTCCGAAACACATTACAATAAAATAATGTCTATGTGAGGCATAGTGAGGAGAGAGCAAAGAGGTTCAATGGTCAAAGAGGACCTGCAATCAAACACCAAGGATGGAGACATTTATAGACCATCCCCTAGGTAGACATACTCAGACTCTGAAGAGTAACAAAACATGGCCTCCAAAAAATACATTGTGGATCCATGACATGAAATGAAAGATCGTGGCCACGAAATAATACACTATGGATCCATGTCATCAATAAGATCATAGCCACAAACCAAAACAATGTGGATCTAAGCCAACAATAAGATCATAGCCACGAGCACATACAATGTGGGCACACACACACACACACACACACACACACACACACATCAATAAAATAATAAGCACTGAGGAAAGTGCCCCAGAAGTCTTTCAAGGTACTCATAGATGAGTGATATTATCCATCGCAACTTGGGAGGGGATGTTATAACGAAGGATGTGGCCCCAAACCCAAGGACTTCATCCCAAACCATGATTGTATGAATCTACAACATGTGAATATACGAGATGATGTTTAGCATGGTAGAAATTGTCTGATTATCGAACATTGAATTATACCATTAACAAATACGAGGGAATCCACCGATGAGGAAGATGGAACCCAAGGTACATATTAAAATATAGTGAGTGCGAATAGAGGATATGATGTTGAACACTAATAGAATCAATCGATCAAGAGTCAATGATGAAAATTGACTGTCGATCAAGAGAAGGCATGCCACCGAGGATTGCAAACTCCAAGGTACTAGCTAGTTTCTAGTTCCCTCTCCTAGATAATGTGCTGAAGTTGATATGAAGAGATCCTATCGAAGGAGGGTCTTAATGTATCCCCCATCAATTGACATGAAACATACACTGAGATATGATGTGAAGAGAGAGCGTCACTAATTACAATTGAAACATGGATGGTCGACGTGGAAAGTGAACAAGACAACAAATGGCTGAATCAGGCTTAAACTTCCCTTGAACATATAGCACAACACAATGGTGACTTCAAAGCAAGACACAAAAGATTGATAAATATAGTGCAATAATGCAAGAGTCATTGAAGCACTCTCCATGATGACTGGAAGAGTAACTAGCCGAAGGAGTATCTTTGACTCATATTACTAGGACGACTCCTAGGAAATCTAAAACCTAGCTGCATGATGAGGACTCAAATAGGTGCCAAGTTCAAAGGCGACTTGATTGGTGCTATCATTCTTATAATAGACCGATGGTAAAAAAACTCCACACTTTTGTGATTTTTTGTGTGTGTATCGCCTTTATGGTTTAATGAGCACGAAAGAGGGATAAAAGTATGCTCAGTACTATCTTTTTCATTCAGTTTTAACGAGCCTGAAAAAGAGTTAAAAGTATACTCGTAATGTGTCTTTTTCATGTTCTTTAACGAGTTCTAAAAAGAGATAAAAGTGTACTCGTCTAGAGAGAACGAATGGCTTAGCAACATGCTTGTAACGTACCCAACCACCCATAGGCTAGCCACACTACTTTAAAATACACTTCAAAATTGATTTTGAAATTCTGATAACATCCAATTAATATAGAAACATGAAATACTCACATGCAGTAATCAAGATTCATGTTACAACATAAAACAAGTGAATATTATGCCATGCACAACAATAACCAACAATAATGCATATTATAAATACGAATTTCAGAGATAATAATTAATACACAACATAAATAAATATACAAGAAAAAGAAACCATGACAAATAACACTTATCTTAAACAAATTCAATCACCAATTGGCTGCAAACCAGGGACGTTCCACTCAACCATAGACACAACTATTCCAAGTATCAATAGCAGGTCACCTTCGAGACAGGGATAAGAATCCACAAGGATGGTTCTAGGGTGTCACTTAGCTTCCCAAACCAGTCATCACTCAAGCTCTCACAAGTTTCTCAACACAAAACAATCCAAAGTACACCAAATCTCTTCTCTCTAGCCTGCACAACCCAAGAGAATTGACTCCCTTCTCTACCACACAGTCCCTCAGGCTATCCACCTCCTTCTAGGGATCCAATGCATTCAATCAAGAATATCCATGCTGAGACTCTCAGGATTCACAACTGTGAACAAAACTTAACACATGCCCATGCATCATAGACATCCATGCATTAATTCATGGCTAAAATACACCATCAAATACTACTGCAACTAACAAACAATGGCTTCCTTCCTCAACAATTTTCCCTCATGTCCCAACAAATAACAAGAATGAATGATTAAAAGAGTGAATTGGGAGTGAGCAGAATTAAGAGTGTGAGAAATGAAAAATGAGTGAACCCCCAAACGTCCCAAAGATGGGTTTATATATTTACTTGGAAATCAAGAGCCACATGACCTTCCCCAAGAAGCTCATGTAACCACTTCTCTCAATTAAAACAATTATGTGTAAATAAAATATAATAAAAATACTTAGAACCTTAATCCCCCTCTCTCGTTGAATCATAGCTCCATATAACTCTTTTCCTTGTTCGTATAGCAATCATCGATGTATTTTATTATTAATAATGATCACAACATTACATTTCCTAGGCAATCCAACCTCTTTTAATTGTTTCTGCACTTCACCCTTTCATAAAATAAAAATAAAAATAAATTATTTTATATGGGGCCTTAAACCAAGGGTATTACATTCCTCTCCCCATTATTCTGGCACTCGTATCAGTGTACATACATACCAAAAATCAAAATTTCAAAATTCTTCAAAAAGTCACGGGTACTCTTCCCGCATGACATCTTCATTCTCCCAAGTAGCATCTTCAAGACCGCATCAGGTCCACTGAACTTTTACCAGTTCTATGACTCGATTCTAGAGCATTTTTACTTTTCTGTCCAATATGCACATCAACTGGACCTAAACGTCTCCTTCTTGCTCCACCTGAATCAAATTCCACTCAATAACATGGTTAGGATCATGTGTATACTTTTCCAGCAAAGAGACATGAAATACATTATGCACATTCATGGAAGCAGGAAATGAAAGCATGTATGCAATTGGTTCTATTCTGTTCAATATCTCAAATGGACCACATAATTTGGGTGCTAGCTTTGTAAAACTGCCCAAATTTAATGAGCTCTTCTTAGGATTTACTTTCAAAAGCACATTCTTTCCCACTTTAAATTCTCTAGCTGCCCAATTATTATCTGCATAAATCTTTTGTCTATCTTGTGCCACCTTCAAATTCTGCTTAATTTTAACCATAAGGTCTTCCATATCCTTGAGCAATTCAGGCCCAAGTACTTCTCTATCAGTTGGTTTGTCCCAACTCACTAGAGTATTGCATTTTCTACCATACAAAGTTTCAAATGGGATCATCTTCAAGGAAACTTGATACCCATTATTATAGGCAAAACCAACCAAATTCAAGTAGTCTTCCCACTTAGATGGCTTATCCGTCACACACATTCTCAACATGTTTTCAATTACTTGGTTGGATCTCTTTGTTTTCCCATCTGATTGTGGATGGTATGTTGTGCTAAAATTCATATTTGTACCAAATCCTTTAAATGATTCTCTCCAAAAATTTGAAGTAAATTTTGTATCTCTATCTGAGACAATTGCCTTAGGTATCTCATGCAACCTAGAAATTTCCCTCATGTAAATTTCTTCAATATTAGTTGTTGCATGAGTCATCTTTACGAGGAAAAAATGAGAAACCTTTGTCAATTTATCCACAACTACCATTATGGAATCATGTTGCGTTATTGTCCTAAGT
Source organism: Picea engelmannii (assembly GCA_009831015.1). Classification (NCBI taxonomy): domain Eukaryota; kingdom Viridiplantae; phylum Streptophyta; class Pinopsida; order Pinales; family Pinaceae; genus Picea; species Picea engelmannii. The sequence continues at coordinate 467,045 of ML803565.1, read as the reverse complement.
GATTTAGTTATAAAATCAATGGTTACCACTTCCCATTTCTTCCCTGGAATTGGCAATGAATGTAGAAAACACATTCGGTCTCTATGCTCATCCTTCACTCTCTGACATTCCATACATCTGGAAATGTAATCAACAATATTATTTTTCATTCATGGCCGAAAGAATTGGTTTCTTACTGCTACAATTGTTTTCTTGTAACTGAGATGTCTGACATATGGAACATTATGTATTTATTTTAACACCAAATTACTAAGTTCTTTAGAACTAGGAACATAAATTCTATTCTTATGCATAAACAATCCATCTTCCTTAATCTCATACTCTTTAATTTTTTGTTGTACATTTTCTTGCTGTAATTTTTCTTTTGCTTGTAGGTAATGTTGATCTGTAACACCAACAACTAAAATTCTTCTCTTTAAATCTAACTAATGGATACTAATAGTTGTAGCATGCATGCGGTGTACTCTTATGCTGAGTGCATCAAGACATTTGTTTTATTTTCCCTTGATATGATTGATGTCAAATTCATACCCACTTAGAAATTCCAACCATCTTGTTTTCCTAGCATTCAAAGTTGGTTGTTCAAAAAACTATTTCAGACCACTATGGTCTGTCCTTAATTAAAATATTTTTCCCATGAGATAATTCCTCCACATATTCAATGCATGAACTATGGTAGCAAGCTCCAAATCATGTGTGGTATAATTCCTCTCATTTTCTTTAAGTTTTCTGGACTCATAACCAATGGCATGTCCATTTTGAGTGAGGAATCCACCAAGTCCTTCCTTGCATGCATCTGTACATACCACACAATTCTCATTTGTGTCAGTAATATTTAAAATAGGTGCACTAGTAAGTAATTCCTGTAAAAAATTAAAGTTCTCTTCACACTCTGCTTTCCACTCAAACTTAATTCCCTTATTTTGAAAAGAAGTGATGGGATGAACAATCTTAGAGAATCCTGCTATTAACCTCTTGTATTATCCGGATAATCCCATAAAAGATCTGATTTCTGAAACATTCCTGGGTGTTGGCCATCCTCTAATGGATTCAATCTTTTCTTGATCTACGACTATACCTTATTCTGAAATAATGTGATCCAAACAATGGATCTTCTATTGGTAAAAAGAAAACTTACTAAGCTTGGCATACAATTTATGTTCCCTCAATACTTGCAACACCAACCTCAAATGATGTTCATGCTCTTCCTCAGACTTAGAATAAATAAGTATGTCATCCAAGAACACAATGAAAAAATTATCTAGATATTTTTTTAATATTCCATTCATTAAGAACATAAATACAATTGGTGTGTTGGTCAGTCTTAATGGAACCACTACAAATTCATAATGTCCATACTTGGTTCTAAAGCTTATCTTACTGATGTCTTCTTCCATGATTCTTACCTGTGGTAGCTTGATCTTAAGTCTATCTTTGAAAATGTCTTTGCTCCTCTTAGCTGATCAAACATGTCATCAATTATGGGTATATAGTATTTGTTCTTCATAGTGGCTTTATTCATTTATCTAAAGTCAACACACAGTCTCAATGTTCCATCCTTCTTTTTGACAAAGAATACCAATGCTCCCCAAGGTGAAAAATTTGGGTGTATATACCCTTTCTTCAATAATTCTTCCAGCTTCCTTTGTACTTATTTTAATTTTGGTGTACTCATTGTCTAAGGAGTTTTTGATATTTGGGTAGCTCCTGATACTAAATCAATAGAGAAATATATTTCCCTCTTTGGCGACACTCCTGATATTTCTTGGAATACATCTTCAAACTCTTGCAATACTGAAAAATATTCAAGGCTTGGCCCTTTTGTCTTTTTTGGCTCTTCCACATGAGCTGCATACAATTGAAATCCTTTCCTGAAACATCTCTTCAGATGTAAGGCTAAAATCTCCCTTATAGAAATGGGTATTGGAATTCCTTTCACAGTTCTATGTTTTCCTTCTTCATCAAGACCTGTAAATTTATTGTTATGAAAATATAGGACAAAATTATGTTTGACCAACCAATACATTCCAATTAGGATATCATAAGATCCTTATGGGATGATATTCATATCAACATTAATACTTACTCCATTAAGACTTATTGAACAACCTCTTACCATCTCATTGATTATTATTTTGGTTCCAGTGGCTAGCTGAAACGAACTTGACTTCTCAAGCTTACTTTTCTCCAAATGTAATCTATCCACTATTTTAGGATCAATGTAACAATGGATTGTTCCTGAATAAATTAAAATAGCAACAAGATGATTAATGATCTTACCTTCCACTTCTATCATATTGGATTTGTACTCCTGCTTGTCAATGTTTTAGGGCTGCATATATTTTTCCCATGTCTTGTACTGTTGTAGCTTCTTGGATGTTGTGCATAGTCTTCTCTTTATCTCCTCCATGAAGGAAATCCTTATATAGGTGATTTTCTTTGCACCCCCAACATTGGATTGGTGGTCTTCCTCTTTTCCCAAAGGAGTCTTCCTTATTGGGTTCATTCATAGTAGCATGTTCTTGCTGATTTGTATTTGGACTGTTTCTATTGAAAGGATGTTTGAATCCCTTCCTTTTTAGATCATATTTCTCTTTCTTCTTATCCTTACAATATTTCTTTATGGATTCTCTACCTTTTCCTTGCTCATATAGTTACTTGGCCTTCCTAATGGTCTCTTTCAAAGTCCTAGGCTCATCATACTGAATATTTTCCTTATAAAAGGATGACAGTCCACTCAAAAACCTCTGTATCTTCAACTTTTCATCTTTGATAAATCCTGCATACTTCAACAATCCCAAGAACTTATTTTCATATTCTATAATGGTCATGCTTCCCAATATTAGTTCAAATAAATATTTCATCTTCTAGTCATAGAAGTGCTCTGAAATATTCTCCTTAAAATATCGCTTGAACTACTTCCAAGTGATCTTGCTCTCATTAATGTGTTCACCTTGCTTCAACTGATCCCACCACATAACAACTTTTCCACTAAAATGACATGTGACAATTTTTGCTTCTAGGTTGGATGATTAGTTGTGCAACTGAAAATGCTTCCTGATCCCCAAAAACCATGCTTCAACATCATCTTCCCTTTCTCTTTCACCATCAAAGGATGGTGTATTAAGCTTCCTCAACTCTCCTTGCAAACTGTCTAATTTATGTCTTCTTCTTTGGTGTCTAACAAGAGACACTTCTGGACTACTTATGAAGTCTTCATATGCATAAAATTTCCTTGCTGAGTAAGGAGGTCAATGATGTATATGATTTCTTCTGGTACTTGTTGAATGAATGGCTCTTCTATAATTATCTCTTTTTTCGTGATATCTACCTTCTTCTTTTTGCTTTGAGTCTGATCCATTCCTTTCTTGCATATGCAACTACTTTAGACTTTGCATTAGTTGGGAATTTATTTGATTTTTTTCTCTCATCAACCTCTCATTGTCTTCTTTGTAACTTTTCACTTCTATTATTAGGATTTTCATAGTCTCTATTAATGTTTATTTCCCCCCTATGCTCTTTCACCCTTTTGATTCAGTCTCAGCATTACCAACACTGGTATTTTGACCATTGGATTCCTTATCATGACTGAAGGCTCCCTCTCCTTCCTCCATGTCCTAAATATGAATTCTTATCTTGAATTGATATGTTTATATCCCCTAATTCTAAAAAATGTGCAAGCAACCATTTGGTTAGAATTATGCATATTATATAAATTTTGTTAAATAATGCTACCAATCCTTTTTCTACAAAATTCATGAAGCAATATATCATATTTATCTAAATTATAATAATTCCAAGCTATTATCCTATGAATAATCTTTCCAATGACTACACTCATGCCTAATTCCGATCTATGAGATGAAAGTTATGGCTTCTTGAAAAATCCACTTTCACCCTTTTTGTGCATTTTCTCCAATGGTATAATTTTATTGAAGTGCCAACTTCTGTCAATTGCAGAGGAAAATATGTCAGGAACTAGAGAAAATTTTATAGGAGACATAGATAATAATAATGACAAGGAATTCATATCAACTCATATTTTCAATCTGATACACCAATACAAAACTACAATAATTTGGAATCTCCAAATTTGTCCTTTTCACCCCTTTTTCCAAACTTGGAACTTTTAACAAAACTAGCTATCTCTCAATTTGTGCACTGTTGGAAAGATTTCAGTAAACCAAATTTGTTTGTATTGATGAGTACATAAAATGTGTAAATAAAATTTTCTAGTTTTGTCATCTAGGGTCACTTTTTTTCCTTTGAAAATCTCAAAAATTAAAAAAAGTGTCCTGGAATAGTGGATTTTGGCCTATTTCAACATCCCCATTCCAATCCCCTAGGATTTATTCAGTAACTTCATGGGTTATTTCCATGTGATCTTCTTTCTGGATTCTTCCCAATAGTTTTAGCTTAATCTGAACCTCTGCTAATGATCTGGACCCAGATATTTAAAAACCACTATTTTGAAATTTTTGACAAATGCAAGAAGAGTTGGACAATGGCCCTTTATGACACTTTTGTAGATATCCTCTTTGTGGGAAAAACCCATAAGTTACATCCCAACATGACTTAATTTTCTCTAGTTATGGCCAAAATAAGAAAATGGCTCCAAACTTAGTTTTTTTTTTTTTTTTTTGAAACTATGGAACAATTTTTCCTAAGTGCAATCTGCAACGTTGATCTCAAATAAGAAGCAATATGGATCGTTGATGTAATATACATCAGCCACCGGTGACCGACATTCTCCTTTGACGCAAACAACACTTTCCTCGAACTGTTGACTCGACCGTCGACCATCAACCCAACTCCTCGATGACTGATTTGAACACGACTCCATATCGATCGACCTAGCCATCGGTCATTTCCGTCGACGATATTCGTTGGGGAATGGAACTCCCTACCACTTTGGATGATTCTGGACCATCTATCCATCAACATCCGATGATCCCCAATGACTATCGAAAACATTTCCTCAATTCGACTGACCCAACCGTCGACCATAGACCATCTCTGTTGGCTGATATGGAAACTATGTCGATGTGACATGAAACGTGGATGTTAACATGGCATGAAATGCCATATTGAGGCATAAATTGGGATAATGTGGAGTGATATATGGATGTTGATGTGGCTTGATATGCCATCACTCTCTTTTCTCCATCAACCATCGATAGTTTCTCTTGCAAGAATCTGAACTTCGCACTAAATCTGTCGATCCTCGATCCATCGGTCATTGGTGATCTTCAATGTCCTTTGGACAAAATTAAACTTTTTTCCAAACTTGTCGATTCCCTATCCATCGACCATCAATGATATTACATTTCCTTTGGCCGACTTCAACACTTCGCCAAAATCGTTGATCCTAGATCCATTGGCCATCAACAATCTCATATGTCATTTGGATGGACTTCAACACTTCACAAAACTCACCGATCCCTGATCCATCGACCATCGACAACCTCAGATGGTTATTTTCAACACTTAGACAATTTCGGCCAAAACTAAGGTGAACATGGACCGTTGATCTCCTAGCCAATATGATCTCGACCGTTTCTTTTCTCTGACTTTCGAAATGAAAAAAATTGAATATGGGATGTCGATATTCCTCATTTTCCAAACCTCCGAAATGAATCTCGGTCGTTGATCTCATAACTTTGTCAAACTTCGAAACTTTATCAATTTTTAAAATTTTCAAGGAGGAATTTGGGCTGTTTATCTGGAGATCAAACACGATCTCGATCGTTGATTCTCTAAACTTTGTCTCACGCTACAACGACCATTAACACATGATTTTTTTACCTTCTAGGTCAAATTTGACTCTACAAATCTACAGATCAAATCCATTAACTTCTCAAACAATTATGAATTATTTAAAACTCGAGTCTACTCACAAATTTGGGGTGTTTCTCTCCATTTTTTCACCATTTTCAAAAAATTCTCACAGAACAAAATCCGTGACAACAAATCTACCTGATTCGCACTCGTTTTGGTCCATACTAGTTCGATGTTTCAACTAGAATCTTTGATACCAATCTGTAATGTACCTGACCACCCACGTGCTGGCCACACTACTTCAAAATGCACTTGAAAACTGATTTCGAAATTCTGATAACATCTAAATTATAAAGAAGCATGAAAGACTCACATGAAACAATTAAGATTCATGTTACAACATAAAAGAAGTGAATATCATGCCATGCAAAACAATAACCAACAAACATGCATATTATAAATACAAATTTCAGAGATAATAATTAATACACAACGCTTATAAATATACAAGCAAAGTAAACCATGATAGAGAGATCTTATCTTAAAGAAATTCAATCACCAACTGACTGCAAACCACATACATTCCACCCAACCATAGACACTGTTATTCCATGTCTCAACAACAGGCACTACAAGGAAAAGACCTTGTAGCAAAGGTTTTTAGTGTTACAAAATTGACAAAAATTGTCAAAAAAACCTTCGCTGTAACATCTATTTTTGGTTGCAGATATTTTTGCAGAGATTATAATGAAACTTCACTATAATTGAAAAAATATGGGTGGCCGGAGGTTTCAACGGATGTTTTTCTAAGCGATGTGCTTCATGGTGCATACACATTGGTGTGTTCTCAACCTTAAAGCACAAGTGCTTACATTTCACCGAAAGCATCGAGGTAATAAAAAAAATATTGGGGCAGCAATGATCTTCTAAATAATAACGCACTGATTCTTTAATAATAACAATGCATCAGTCAAATCTATGATACCATGCATCGGTGCGTTAAAAGACAAACTTAACCGGTGTATGAAATTTAGAACACATCGATGTGGAAGTATGATACAGAAGCATCGGTGCGTCGTTTTAATTAAACACATTGGAGGGACGATTTTTATTATTATAATTGTCATTGTTAACATAGTATTACAATTGGTGCTAGTTCATTGTATTACAACACCGATGCACATTTTATTACAACACCAGTGATTTTTAGCATTAAACACACCGATGTTCATTTTCTCTTTTTAGAAACATCGACCCTTGACAGTGCAATAAATAATATACATGAATGTAAATTAAAAAGCGACATACCATAGAAATAATTGAGTCCTAAATGATACACATTCTTTCAAAAACAAATCTCATTCCTTCTTTCAACAACTCTTTTGTTGGCACATTTCCATACTTTGTTTCCTACAAGTTTTATATCGCATAATAAATCATAGATTTAATATAAAGGATTTTTTTTGTTCCATTAATTATAAAATGAGAGAATTAAAACAACATAGATACTTACAATTTCCACAATCAATTTTTGATATGCCAACATATACTCACAACCCATACTTAATCCAATGTCAATCAATTCTTCCAATGTCTCTTCTTTCTATGTTAGCACCTTTTTGAAGACATTCAAGGATGACTGTTGTAAACCAACTTAAAATATACACAAATGAAATCTTAAGTTATTATTAGGAAATAACAATTACTCACAAACTTTGCTATCAACCATTTTATTCCTTGTCGTCCTGTTTTATGTGCTGAATGGGTTCCATTTGTTTTCTTTTCTGCAATAAAATATTTGAAAATTAATATTTAATGCTAAATTATTTATTTATATGTACCTAATAGAAAGATTCAATGATTTCATACATTTGAAGCACGTTTTTGTTGAGATGGTTCCTCCTGCGATGCAATTATGTCCATTTCTTTGACCATTTCCTTGTACACTTTTTTGGGCATTCCTACTGACATATTTTAGATATCAGTTCGTCGATTCTTTGGAATTTTCATAATCTTCCTGAAAAAAGTAACATGATAATAAACTATTTTTATATTGATATATGAAAACTAAATATAACAAAATTGATATTAATAAAGTACTGCTTTGTAGTAATATATACATATTCTAGAAAAACATTTTTAGGGATATTACTTTTTGAATGATTCTTTTTTGTTGTTGTATGTTTTTTCTATTGCAAGTCTGATAGGTCTCATTGACCATTTCTTTGGAAATGCTTCCTGTAGTTTAGATATAACCTAGTTATTAGAATAATTGGATTGATTTCTGCATTTTAAGTGGAAAGTACGTCTATACGTTCGTTCCACTATATCCCTCATAGTTTTGTAAAAGTTTTCCCCCCTTTCACTAACCTTTAACACCACTCCAGATGAGCTAAGGACCAATTCATCATCATTTACATCTTCTATAATTTTTATTTTCTTAGGAAGACATTTCGTTCCTTCGTTTTTGGTCCCTGTAGAACATTACACATATGTTAATTAATATATTTTTTGAAACATGTTATCTAATATTCTTAAGTATATTATTAATGAAAATTAAAAAAAGAACTCATATTGAATAATATTTTTTCATTCACATGATTCATCATTTTGCAATTTTTTCATCGAGCTTTTATGCTCTTATGCACTTAGATCACAAAGAATCTTATCGAGCTTCCTCATTTTGTGGCTCCGCATGACACACACTAACCAATACATATTAGTGAAACTTACATATAGTTCAAACATATTAATTTTGTATAGAATTTACAAGGAACTTTCCTTTTTTGTTTTTTTGGATGTGTTATCATTGTGTCGATCATAATTTTTGTTACTTGAACTATTCTCACACATTTTTTTATCAATATACAACCTGTACCATTCAATACAAAAGCTATTAAATATATTTTATAAATAAATCACATAATTTTCAGTTTAAAAAAAAATCTGGTTTCCAGTGTGCTTTAATAATATGAAAGCACCGGTGCGTTCATATAGGAAACACATTGATAGGAAAAAATATTTTTTTAAAAAATATTTTAAATTACAATGGTGCGATATGTATCGATAACAACACCATGCATAGAGTAAAAAACGAAAACAAAAAAATACCATGAACGAAAAAATAAACTGAAATAAATTACACACCAATGAACATTTTTTTTCTAAAATTATGCTACATCATTTCCGTTGCGCTTTATCAGTAAGTGCACTAGTGCATTATAGTCAAATCGACACACCGATAACTAGAAACCATTAAAAAAAAATGTGACAGGGTCGATAGGGTTTGGATCCGATTCAATAAGTGGTCCCTTTGCATCACATGCCAAACACCTTATATATAGAAACATAAACCCATTAAATCTAAAATGCCTTAAATGAAAATCCCTAATTGCGAAGTGATAGAGGGAGTTAAACCCTAAGGTGAAATTTTGCAGTCACATAAACAAGAATAAGCAAGGGTTTAAGGTAAGTATGAAATTATTTTATTTTTGTTTTTCTAAATTTTAATTAAATCTAAATAGGAATACAAATTGTAACAAATTTTATTATTAAAATAAACATACAATTTAAAATTTTTACTATGCAAGGTTTTGAGTGAATCACAAAACCCTTCAAATTCCAATCTTTTGAATAATTTTGTTTCTCCAAAAGGGTTTTGAATGATTACCATACCCTTCAAATTCGGATCTTCCAAATAATTCTATCGTTCCAAAGTATTATATTGTTCCACAATGCTCCTCGATATGTCTCTCTTGCAAATCTATCCCTTGTAAATTTTGGCAAAATAATGAAATAGTGAATAACTTAATACTATTTAAAGGACTTTATGAAAAGAGTTTTGAGTGAATCACCATACCCTTCAAATTCTAAACTTTTGAATAATTTTACTGTTCCAAAGTATTCTGCTGCTCCACAC
>ML803565.1:444216-455099 GCA_009831015.1 Picea engelmannii | reverse complement strand
AAAATTTATCTAAATTTTTATTTGCACACAAAATAGTATATTCATCTTAAATTATCTTTTAGGATGCATCCATATGACTTGCAGTACTTCATAGTATACATTTTATGCTTAAAGTCGCCTTATTCTTAAAAAAATATTGCTGATTTTGCTCAAATGCAGGGTGAAAAACTTATAATATCAAATGACCAATTCTTCAAATTCCAACCTATTTCATATTGCTCAAATTCCATCATGGAGTTCTCCCTTTCCATCTCTAGTAATTTCAGATTTTATTTATATTTCAATTATCTAATTGAATTCATTTTTTTTATCCATGTCAATCTGAATAAAAATGTATCCAAATTTGCAAGATTTTGATTTAGAATTGAGTTCAAATACAAAAAATATTCCATCAGTTCAAAAATTTCAGAATATCTTATCAGGAGAAACATATCGCAAGTAGTTGGTAGATGAAAATGGACAACCACTTTACCTTGCTGATTGTAACATGCCATCTTCCAGCCGCAATCCTAGGTCAACAATAGTAATAAGTGTTTGGTATAATGTAATTTGAACAAATCAATTTCATTGTGCTTATTAATATCATCAATGCAATGTCCCTGAGGTCTAGAGAAATTGATGAGGGGGTGCATTGTTAAGGCACTCCATAAGTGAAAGTCACTGGTTCGAAACCCTTGGGGACACCTCAAATCCATCCATGTTAAGGGTTGTTGCGGTCCAGGTCGGGTGCGATCCCCAAGTGACTTTGACGGCTTAGATGCCCTTGGGTCGTGGCATCTTAGCCAAGGCAGTACCTCGCCAGTCACAAGGTTCAGGATCACCAAAAAAAAAATATCATCGATGTACTAATGTTCAATATTTTTAAAATTAGGATTTTGATGATGAGGGACCTGCTTATCATCTTCCGTTGCACCCCTCTACAATGTCAAATAGAGAGAAAGTTTCAAAAATAACATAACTCATAGAGGAAGCATACCAAGAATGGTTGAATCAACCACCTATTCAATTCCCACTACGTCTAGATTCACCAATTAGGAATGACTATAGCAATAGTAGTTCTTCACAAGTTGGAAAATGAGTCAATCAAATAGATCAGGTTGGTATGGATGATTATTTATGGGATACGACTTCCATGGAGACAATGTTTTTAGATGAATTCTAGAACAATGAGCTAGGGGATGATGCTCATATGATTGATACCTTTTTCAAAATCATGAAATCTGCTTCCACCACCCCTCTCTTTAGACCTAGATGTTATAACCCTAATTTGCACCAGACATGCTTACCTGGCATCAGGCCATCTCAGATTCCTTCTTTGCTAAAACACTGCTGAACAACTCTTCCTAAAAACACCTTTTATAAAGGCCCACATGCCCTTCTCCATTACTTCATGTGTGTACACGCTATCTAACCCAAGAGAACCCGTGTGTACCTACAAAAGCGCGAAAAAAGGAAAGTTGCTGATGGAACACACCGCTTTGGGTGAGTTAACTAAACCTTGCGGCCATGCATGGCCGCAAGTTTTATTTAACTCACCCAAAGCTGTGTGTTCCTTCATCAACCTTCCTTTTTTCATGCTTTTGTAGGTACACGCAGGCTGTCTTAGGTCAGATAGCATGTACACGCATGCAGTAATGGAGCAGGGCATGTAGACCTTTATAAAAGGTGTTTTTAAGAAGAGTTGTTCAACAATGTTTTGGCAAAGAAGGAATCTGAGATGGCCTGATGCCAGGTAAGCATGTCTAGTGCAAATTAGGGTTATAACACTAGCCGGTCAAAGTCTACCCAACTAGAGAAAACAATGTTACTATATAGCTTGAAAGCAAATTTTAGCACGTAAAATGCATGTTTCTCGACAATATTGAGGTAACTGACCATCAAGTCCCTTATATTTTGAGAAATCCTATCACAGAATCAACATTAAAAATGATTGATTTTATGAACGTTAAATGACATTTTACATTTCTATTACCCACTAACTGCAGGTTATTCAAAGATAAGGTTCGTGTGAGTGATAGTGTCTTCCCCGGAAACTGCGAAGAGGCAAAGCGCATGTTGAAAATGTTGGGTGTTGAGTACATATCATATCATGCATGTACGAATGATTGTATTCTATATAGAGGAGAATATGCAGACAAAGAGATATATCTGAAATGTGGGCATGACAGGTACCATAAATCAAACAAAAAAGGTAAATCACATGGTCCTTCTCATAAGATATTGAGGCACATGCCTATAATCCCAAGGATTGAAAGGCTCTTTTGTTGTAAAGAATTAGCTATGTTGCAGGAATGACATGCCTCGCACAGAAGTGAGTCGGGAGTTATGTGAATACCGACAGATTCAATAGACTTGAAACATATAGAGGATACATGGCCCGAAAAATGAAAGGATGAAGTACGAAGTCTATGACTCAACATAGCCATGGATGGCACCAACCCATATTCCCTCCAAAAAACCAACTATTTTGTTTGTCCTATAGTAGTGATCAATAACAATATCTCCCCATGGTTGTTTGTGAAGAATGAACATCTTATGTTGGCTCTTATAGTCCCTAGTATAAGACAAGTGAAGAATATGGATGTCTACCTACAACCATTGGTATATGAATTGAAGGAATTATGGTAAGGGATACATGTATACAATGTATCAATACCCATCGCAACAGAGAGGAGTTTTAGATTGTATGGCATATGTGCTTACACCACACATGATTATCTAGGATTAGGAGTTTTCTCTGGTAAATTGCATGTTTATTGATTTGTTTATATACGTAACAATGTTTTTTGGCATATTTAATTCACTACGATTGTTCTGATCTTCAACGCTAACATGTTTTGTATACATTAATAATTTCACAGGTTTTGTAACAAAAGGTTATCATGGATGTAAATTTTTTGACCTTCTCTGAAGGATAGGTGGTCCAACCACCTATGAAATCCAGTGTATGACTTCTCTAGTGTATTCCTCCCAGAACAACACCCTTACAAAAGAGAAACATCTGATTTCAATGGTAAACCATATAGAACCCAAAGTCCTGCAATAATAACACTAGTAGAATGGATTAGCGCATATGAGAGAGAGAAGGAGAAGGAGATTACATAAATGTTTGATTCAAATGCAGAGCCTATGTTCGATCATCCATAATTATTCGGCACTTATGTTGAGAAAGTTTCCATTGGGATGAAAAATAAATCTGTATTTTATGAGCTCTCATATTGGGAGCATCTTAAGATTGCCCAATTACTAGATCCCATGCATATATTTAAAAATGTTTCATATTCTTTATGGAGGCACATATCATCAAAATAAAGTGACACATTAGTTGTTAGGAGAGATATTATTTCTTTAAAAAATTAAAAGAAACATTGGCCAAGACAATAAAGTAGAGGAGAGGCTGGTCCCTCTTTGTATTTCAAAGAAGGTGATGTCCCATGGATTTTGAAGAAAGATGAACTTTATTTGGAAAAGGAAGTTATATTGGGTGTGAAGGTGCCTTCTTTATATGGGTCTTCACTATGTCGCAACTTCACTATGTAAGACCATTTTTCGGGGTTGAAATCACATGACCAATTGAACCTTCTAAAAGTACGTATGTCAAAAACATGATTTTATTATTTCTTTTAATTTTTATGCCATGAGATAAAACTAAATTAATTTTGAATGTGTTTAATTTGTAGTGTCATTATCCTCTGCTCGTGCGTGGGTGTGTGAACCATGACATAGCCCAAGATCTACAATGTGCCATATCTAAATTATCTTCATTTGTACGTTGGATCACATCAAAGGAGATTCATATGGCTAGCAGTCCATGGTGGCATCAAGAGATAGCTGAGATTGTTTATATGTTTGAGAAGGAAATCATGACGAGTTTCATGGACTTGCAGGTTCATCTTCTAATTCACCTAGTAGATGAGGTTGAATTAGTCGTTTTTGTTGGATGTTCTTCTTAGAGAGGTACTTGAAGAAATTGAAAGGATTTGTTTGACAAAGGGAAAAACCCGAGGGGTCTATGGTAGAGGGGTTCATATCATATGAGTATTTCTATTATTCTAGTGAGTAGTACATCAAGCAGATTGAAAACACACCAGGTGTGATGATTTGGGACTATTAAAGGGATGAAGACAAAAGATAAGGGGAGCTTCTCCAAATGAATGGAAAAAGGCGCTTGATAAAGAGTAAGTGGCTTATTGTTTGTCAAATTTCTACACAGTAAATATTCACACTGAACTTCATAATGTATATTTTGATTTCATACGTACTATACGTTGGTTTGATTTCATGAATATTTACATCATCAAATTCATAAATTGATGCCATCAATAAATTCATTCTTTACAATTCAGAGGCAACACGATCGTGGGTCACATTGTAAAAACATAAGAGGAGGAAATTGGACAGTGACATGAAATAATTTAGATGGTTGAATGGTAGAAGCATGCCTTATCCTGATCATTTAAAAGAAAATATGCCAATGATATACCCCAACAATTGGGTTGTTGACCAAGTCAGAGAGAAATACAGTGCATCTAGTTGTTACCCACATGCTGAAGAGGATGCACTAAACATAGGGATTGGGTGCAACAACTCAGTAATAATCTCTTTGTGTACTTTTTTAACTTCATAGTGCACCTTTGAATTGTAACATCTATATTTTATATTTTATTGGTCGGGTTATTAAACACATGAAACTATGATTTTTTCAATTTTTATAGGTGCATTTGTTCTCATCTATGTGGGCATATGGACATCATTTTAGCACAAAGGATGTTGATGATGGACACATGACACAAGAATATGGAGTGGAATTCAAGTTCGACCAATCTAGTCGTGGAATCCACCGCAATAAAAACCTAATATGGGGGAAGTTAGGTTACACTGGAAAGATATAAGAGATCATTTGAGCGGACTTCTCTTCTTTCCAATGTGTTATTTTTAGGTGCAAGTGGTGGGACACCTTTGATCAGAATAATATAAAGGAAGATCATGATAGTGGGTTGATATATATCAACTCTAGAAAGATGTAGGATGAAGCTAAGGAGCCTTATGTTTTCCCAAAACACCGCAACCAAGTGTTTTTTTACCCATATGTGTTGGATAGGGATTGGTGGTTCGAATTAAGACATGACCCTATATTAAAACATATTTTTCATAACGACAATGTTATCATGCCAAGCGAGGACGATAATCAAGGTGATGACAACAAAGAGTGATATGCACATGTTTTATTTCATCATTTATACTGTTTTTGTATCTTTTTGTTATCTTTATTTCGCTAACTATATTTTTTTTATTCATCTTGTGACAAAGAAAATGAAAAGTTAATTATAACAAATCTTTGAACAATTTTAGTTGGTTAACAATCAATTTGATATGTAATGTGTTTGTCTTTCAAAATATTTGTGATTGCATGGAACAATTGATTGAAATATAATTTTATATTTTTATTTGAAGATATTTATATGTCGTTGCATGTTTAATATAATATTTTAAGAATTATTTTCATGATAAAGTTGTAACAACATGTTTTTTTATTTTTAAATTGCCAAACATTTTATAGTTGGCATTTTATATAATGGACAATAACATTTATTCATATGTAATTTGTTTTTTGAAAAAATAATTTAGTTAGAATGAATATGTATGAGCTATCTATGCAATAGAAAAATGTTTATGTTAATTTTACAATTACAGTTTCAACCATATTGAACTTTGTAATTTATAAAAATATTTTTGCATTTTTTAATTTAAATTAACTGTTTATGTTTTATATATAAAATTTTGATATAAGTTCACCAATACATAATCTATAATAAATAGTATTTAATAAAAATAAACGCAATGATGATAAACAACTAACAAACATAAACATCATCTAAAATACACATTTAAATACGTTAACATCATCTAATTATATATACCTCTAGCACATATAAATGTCATTAATTAGCTAACACACAAATCTAATAATCTAACATGGCATCATCATTGTGATCACATTTAACAAAACACAAGAATTTTCTAACATCGTCATCACACACATCTAACAAGCATCATTTAACACACACATCTATAAAACATATTTAACAAACATATCTAACATGACCTAACAATGTACACATCTAAATTAATTAAGTACATCATCATGATCAACAGGAAAAAAACACATCTAAGGAACATTGTTATAACATACACATCTATCAAGCACATTTAATAAACATATCTAACATGACTTAACAATATACACATCAACATCAACATGAACAAAACAAATGTGCCATATATATATATATATATATAACATGAACAAGTCAAATAATTGCTATAGCATATTTGGTCCAACCGATGTGATAATCATATCTGCAACAATAGTGGAGGCCTGGTCTGTAGTAGAAGATGATGAATGGTCAGGAGGAAGTGGAAGATCAGGAGGTGGCTGGTTGAATGTCTGATGAGAAACATGCAGTGGAGGAATAACTTTTGCCTACTCATCTGGGTGAGGTGAAGGAGGAGGAGGAGGATGTGGAGAAGGATCACAACCACCCTCATCGTTCAATGGGGTACTGGATGAACGAGTATTTGACGAAGAGTGCATATCATTGGCAACCCTCCTCGTTGCTAATAACATGGTAGATCTGACAATATGATGCATAAGAGGCATCATATTGGGTGTCATATCCCTCCAAATATACAAGGGAATAAGATCTACCCGGATGTCTCACATCAACACAGAGAAGACTCCCACCTCAACCAAAAGTGCACATATTCAGTCACCCAACTCCAACTTGAATCTAGTATCTAGACTACGGTGCATGTAGCCATGTATCTGCACCTAAGGAATCTGACCTACTGCGACCTCAAGAATATCCTCATTTGCATCTGGTGGGGGAGGAGGCATGTTCCCAAGGAATGTGACAATATATTCAAAATATATAGCACACAACAATAATTAGACAATTTAATTAAACAATTTAATAAAACAAGTTAAAGAACGTGTTATAATTAATTTTATTCTAATTAAATAAGACAATAAATGAAACTAGATTAATTTAAACAAACACTAATGTTTCCTCTAACATTTGGTGGATCATCCGGCGTGAAGAGGATGTTCAGGAATCCTTGTCAATCCAACCCCGTGTAAGGACATGACACCATCATGAACATGTGATCGACCTCACTCGCTAGTATCCCAGTGCGTCAGTGGAAATCATGGCCAAAAACTTCGGATGACCCCTCTGGGCATCATCTTTCCCCACATGTGCTTCCGCACTTGAGTCATCGGACTAGAAGGCCGTCAGACAAAACTAGGCCTCGTTTATGAAAACCTCTCAAAAAATAAAAAATAAAATTCTGAAGCAAAAGGAAAGTTTGCCCTCCCATGTATCATAACACGACATCTATCTAGAGCTATACAAAACTATTGTGAAAAAATGGCAAACCATCTAACACATCATGGCCTATGTATCAAAGAATCACCATAATACAAAAGAGCGCAACTAATGCACTACCCATCACTGGTAAAGTGTGCAATGGTCATCACTAACAATGAGAGACACTTAACTTCCTTTGCATCGAAGAAAGTGATCAATAGTTGTCCACTAGACACCTTAATATCAGATGAAGAAAGTACATCAACCCCAACATATCTATGAGAGTACATGAGCTGACTCTCTATTGCAACATCGATTGGGACATCAAGGAACTAGGGAAAATCATTCCCTCTCTTGGATATCCTAGTGATAAAATATATATCCTCCTTAGTGGGATGGTACCAATGATCAAGAATAACATAGAGAGCCTATCGATTGACATCCCATCGGTGGATTAGTTGAACCAAGAACCTGGAGTGACCCTTCAGGGATGTAGCCTCCTCATAGTACTTAAGGAGTCCTACATTCCTCAAGAGGAATTGGGTCGCTGCAGTAATAGAGTGAGGGTACAAATCCCTGTCCCTCTCCCTCGCCTCCAAATCCCATACAACATTGTACAAGTCAACCCTCTGCTCCTCCTGCTGCTATCTCCGCTGACGTCTTTGCATGATTAATATATAAAATACATCAACCTCATACATAAAACATAAAAAAAAAATCAGTAAATGAGAAATTTGTTTATAAATATGGAAAAATATATTTCTTCAAAAAATAAGTAAATTTCATCACCGGTGCATCCAAAAAGTAGTCAAACACCGCTCGTGGTGTGTATATTACTTGTGAGCACCGTCTACGGTGCACACATGTAATATAACACAACATATAAAATTTGTTATATTATTTTATGCTGTGGATTGTATAACCTTACTGTACTGGTGCGTTAAGGTTAACCGACACACAACCTAAAATAATAAAAGCTTAAAATCTTAAAGCATCGTAAAACCATTTTAAAAAAAATTATTAGTGTGGTGTGTAACCTTTCCCAATATGCACCAATTTATTAAAGGGAAGGTGACGCACCACACCAATAATTTTATAAAAATTGAAAATTACATTACTTTGGCATTTAGACTCTAATTTTTTATGGTGGTGCGTTGGGTAATCATTAACGCACCGGTGCATAAGTTTACCAACACACCACATAAAATAATATATCTGATTTATGTGGTGCATTAATTAACGTCACACCCCAGTGTGTTAAAATTATTTCAACGACCGCAAAAAACCAGTTGTATTATTTTAGGTGGTGCGTCAGTAAATTTACGCATTGGTTTGTTAAATTTTACCCAACGCACTCGTGCGTTAGAGTTTACAAACACATAGCCAAAAAAAAATAGGCATGGTGTTTCGGTGCACCCTGTAAATTTTCCAGGGTGCACCATCTGTGGTACGAGATGAACGACTTGAATGCACCGCACAGAAAAAATAAAAAAAATAAAAACAGTGGAAATTTAACTGAATTTTGAATTTTGATCCACTAAAAGTTTAAGTTATAAATAAATAAAGACATTACGTAGACATTTTCTCGTCGGGGAGGAATGGTTTCCACGTAGTCCAAAAAACCAAATTTTCCCACTGTTTGGAAAAATTCAAAATCCATGCACTGAGAAACGGACAGAAGGAAAGAAAGCAAGGGAAGCACTGACGACATAGCGTTTCAGAGAGACAAAATTTGCACTAGTGCTTGAGAGATCTACATCACTGAAAATGGTAAAATTGAATTTTACAGTCGGTAATTTTTTATTTATTTAACCCTATTACAATGTGCTCGATTATTAGACGCACCAGTGCATCAACATTTAAGTAGTGCACCAGAGTATATATATATTTTTAAAATAAACCTACCACAATGCGCCATTTTTTAGAGAAACGATGCGTTATTATTTAAGTAGCACACCAGAGTATATTTTTTTTTGGAATAACCCTACCACGATGCGCTATTTTTGAGAGCACTGATGCGCCTCTAGTAGAAAATGCACCAATGCGTTATATATTTATGAAAGCATTGCAAAAAAACATCCACTAAAACCTCCGCTGGCTCGCCTCTACTATAAATGTATTTTTGGGTTATTTTTATAGGGGATTCCACAAAAAACTCCACTAGAGGGTCTTTCCCTTGTAGTGACGTCACCCCCAAGCTAGGGCTATGAATCCACAAAGATGGTTCTGGGGTTTCACTCAACTTCCCAAACTAATCAACACTCAAGCTCTCACAAGTTTCTCTACACACAGCAACCCAAAATACACCAACTCTCCTCTTTAGCCTGCACAACCCAAGAAAATGGACTCCCTTCTCTGCCACACAGTCCTTCAATTTTCCCACCTCCTTCCAGGGCTCTAGTGCATCTGGTTAATAATATCCATGCTGGGACTATCAGGATTGACAACTGTGAACAAAACTTAACACATGCCCATGCATATGAAACATGCATGCATTGATTCATGGTTGGAATACACCAACTAAAACAAAGCTACCGACTCAATGATAACTATGACCTTAAAACAAGATCTCTATCCCTTAAAACCAACATTTTTGCATAAAAAGCATGGAAATCAACCCCCAAATCAAAAAGTGGTGCTACCGGTAACACCATTTTTTCTAACAGGGTCAAAATTACAACATTTTTAAACCACGAACTTCAAAACTCATACAATATCTAAGAGAAACCTTAAAATCAATGCCTAGATAAAAAAGTGGTTCTGTCGATAACACCATTTTTTCTAACCGAGTCAAAATTAGAATTTTTTTCAAGCATGGCCTTAAAAAATCAAGCAGTTGCTCAGAAAAACCTTAAAATCAACACTTAAATAAAAAAAAATGACGCTACCTAAAGAAAAATGTTTTTTCTAAATATTAAAATTATAGCTAATTACGACCTAATTGAAAATGTGGCCTTGAAAACAAATCCCTATGCAAATAAAAAACTCAAAATTGGATCCTAAATGGTCACTTAAAAATTTATTTACTAACTTAAAAAAAAATTACATTAAAAAATAAATAAAGGGAAATGAGAAAAACTTCACAATTTTTTTTAAATGAAGAAAAAAACACATTTAAAAATATATTCAAAAATCGAATTAAAAAAAAAAAATGTGGAAAAAATAACAAAAAAGAAATGAAAAAAAAATTAAAATTTCCCTGAAAAACAATATTTTTAATTTTTTTTTAAAGAATAATAAAAAAATCCCTTTAAACGTAAAAAGGAAAAGAAAAAAAAACTTAAAAAAACAACTACAAAAGAAACATAATTTAAAAAAATATTAAAAAAAAGATTTAAAATAAAATAAAAATTCAAAAATTACTAAAACTCCCTAACTAAAATGTTACTTTTAAAAATACTAAAAAAAATATCAAATACAAAATTTCATAAAATTAAAAAAAAATTAAAAGTATCAACTGCATATATATATATATATATATATATATATATATATATATATATATATATATAT
>ML803565.1:424131-440504 GCA_009831015.1 Picea engelmannii | reverse complement strand
CCCAAGTCGCGAAGTCGTGAAATGAAAAATCGCACAATGCAAGAGAGGATCTGGACCATTGGTGCTTAGGGAGATCTGAACCGTCGATCTGGTCCCATTGATCCGACACGAGAAAATTTTGGGAACTCGACAATCGAGAGTTTGAAACATGGAGGGAGTTGTCTGCTCAAGTCGCGAAGTCGCGTCACACGAAATCGTGATATGCGAGAGAGGATATGGACCGTAGGAGCTCAAGGAGATCTGAACTGTCAATCCATTCCCATTGATTTGAGGCATTTTTGTAAGCCGATAGATTGTAGGCTTTTGTAAGCAGATAGGCTGCGAGCATTTTTGTTAGCAGACAGGCTGCAGGTATCTTTGTAAGTTGATAGGCTGCAAGTCTTTTTGTAAGCTCTCAGCTGGAATTAATAAAAGGATCCACTTTTATTCACAATATATATATATATATATATAAAATTTTTTAGTGTAATTTTAATTTTTTTTTTTTTAAATTTATATTAAATTTTCTATTTTAGTTTTATTAATTTGTTTTATATATATATATATATATATATATATTTCTATTTTCTTTTTATGTTTTTTAAACATTTTTAAAGTTTTTTGGCCACAAATATTTTTTTAAACTTTTTCTTCTCATTTCTCTTAATTTTTATTAATATTTTTAAATTTTTTTTTCCTCTTTGATTTTTTAATTTTTTCTTTAATCTTTATATATATATATATATATATATATAATTCTTTTTTAAATTTCAATTCTTTTCTTTTTTCTTAGTTTTTAATTTATCAAAAAAAATTGAATTATATTGTTTTGTTAAATATTGAAAAATAGTCCCCCGGATGGGGTGCTAATGGAGAACACCTAGCGATCGGAGGAGGACAGAGAACGACAGCGGGGCACGGAGCCATGTGATGGGATCGTGCCACCACCCGCCACCCTCTTGCGACTTTAATACACCTCTTGTCGATGGAGCGGGCATTAATGCATTTCCCATCCTACACATTTTCTATGGCATTGTTTCTGGTTTTAGTTCATTGTTCATGCTGGTGGCTGGAGGAGTTCTCCCCCATGGACGACGCGGGATAGTGCTGGCGGCTCCCCGGACTTCTGGACCTTCGCCCGCTGCAATGAACCTCCCATGCCTAACCACAAGCCACGACTGAGAGGGAGGCCACGACGAGGATCTCCCTGGAGACCTCGTCGGCCTTCGGCTCCCCCCTCTGCTCAACCTCCCACTGGTCCCTCACTTCGATTTCCAGCAGAGACGATGGAGTCTGTCCACAGCCTTGCACTCATCCCTCAGCTGCTCAGCTCGGCCTTGCGCATCCTTCAATCGCCACTGATGGCTGCACCACCCCACCCACCTCTCTCGGCTCTTCCAGGAACCTCAGAAGACTAGAACCCTTCCTCCTCGTGCAACCAAGCTCATAAGGAGCACCCTTCTGCGGATACAGTCCACGGCGAGCAATTAAAGGACAAGCTGTCCATCCTATATGGTTTAGTCTTCGAACTTCGCCAGGGGGTGGAGGATTTGCAGTTTCGACTACAACTCAACAATGTGAAGATTGCGCTCTTCCTCTAGCTTCTTTCTTCTTTGCATGAGGCTCCCTTCAGACACGGGAGGAGCGACCTCCAAGCCTGGTCCAAATGATGATACAGTTGACGTCGAAGAGGACAAGCGGAGCGCGAATTTGAGGCAGGAACCCGACGCAACCACCCACGGCGAGGATGTTGTGATGCAGTATGCAGAAGATCTCGGGAGGAAACGGAACGCTAGCGAGACCGTGGCCAAGCCTCAGATGCAGGACACTGCAAGGAGCAACCAGAACATCGACACCACTGCGAAGGTCGGAGTGCAAT
Source organism: Picea engelmannii (assembly GCA_009831015.1). NCBI lineage: Eukaryota > Viridiplantae > Streptophyta > Pinopsida > Pinales > Pinaceae > Picea > Picea engelmannii. Next base: position 438,646 of record ML803565.1, on the reverse strand, counting down.
GGGGGGATGGAACGACGATTATCGAAGAGGAACCTTGGCTCGGGGATCTCCAAGGCACCTGGCTAGGTTACGTGTCAAGCGTCTAGGCTATAGAGGCCGTGTCAAATGTTTTCAATCTCTGGTTGTTGTTCATGTAGTTTCAGACTTTACTGTTAGTAGGCATTATGAAACTTATGATGACTAAGCTGCTGATTGGGCTGGTTTCCCCTCTGTTTGGGCAGTCCAATACGCATAGCTAGACTACCACTGTACTTGGGATCTCCCTTTTGCCTCTGGAAGGTTTTTAATACATTTTACTTCTTACTTAAAAAAAAAATATTGAAAAATAGTGTTATTTAGCTACAATTTTTTTCGGTGTATTGAAGTAAAGATAAAAAAATGTGTTAAAAATGATATTTTCCAGTGTATTTAAAAAAATATGGAACCATAAATTAATTAAGGAGACACAATTATACGAAAAATTCTTAATTTCAAAAATTTTAATGGTAAAAAATATTTTTAAGATTGAAAGAAGCATGGAAAAATGACTAAAAACATCGTTGAAAAAAATTAGAAAAATTAGAAAATAAATGAAAAAATAAGCATTTAAAAAAATAGTGTGGAAACATTATGGATCAAAAAATTTAAAATATCAAAAAACCACCTAAAAAGGGAGGGGAGGTGCTACCAATAGCACCATTTTTAAAAACAGGGTAAAAAATGTGACTCCCCAGAACACGAGAACTCTGTAGAGTTCTCATTAAGTTGGTAACTATGTTCAAATACTACAACCAATAAACAATGGCTTCCTTCCTCAACAGTTCACCCCCATGTCCCAACCAAGAAAAAGAATGAATGAAGAATAATGAATGAGTGAAGGAAGAATGGGGAGTGAGGATAATGAAGAGTGTGAACAATGAACAATGAGTGAACCCCCAAACAACCCAAAGATGAGTTTGTATAATTACTTGGAAATCAAGAACCACATGGCCTTCCCCAAGAAGCTCATGTAACCACTTCTCTCTATTAAAACAATTATGGGTAAATAAAATATAATAAAAAGATTCAACCCCTTAAGCCCCCTCTCTCGTGGAATCATAACCCCCTATAATTCTTGTCCTTGTGTGTCTAGAAACCAATGATGCATTTTATTATTAATAATGATCACAACATTACATTTACTAGGCACTCCGACCTCTTTTAATTGTTTGGGCACTTCGTCCTTTCATAAAATAACAAAATACATTATTTAATTCGGGGTCTCAAAACTAGGGTATTACAATGGTCATATATTCCAAGCGCATGGAACCAGCCTAAGAAAAATGAATGCAAATGGTACTAACAAGTGAGATCCACTCTTAGTAGTTATTTTCTCCATGAGTAGATGGATGTTAAACAAAGGAAAAATAATGCAAGAGGTGGATGGTCAAAGGCTACTGCAATAACAATAAATGAGATATGGGAAAACAACAATGCAACGATGGGACGAATGACACAAGCAACAAATTCATAGGTGACCATTAAGAAACATAAACATTTTGGGAACCCCCATGGGATATGGCCATAATATAGATGAAGAGAGGAAAATGTGTCCCAATGTCAAGCCATGGTAGGGCTACAGGAGGGTCCCCGAGCTGACGAGAAATCGCAAGATGAGCACCAAATGGAAATTCAGGTGCTAACTAGGACGCCCATGGAGGGTAGGAACTACCGAACAATTTATGATGTGAAAACAAAGTGGCTTATGTCACAAACTGACAATATCAAACCTAAGGTGCAGTGACATCAAAACAAACGGTTGATAATGCAAAATGGTGGATGCAAGGAAAAACCTATCCCTATATGCCAATTTTAAGAACACATACCTCAAGTTCAGAGGAAGCCACCATTTCTGTAAAAAATGTCTTGGTAATCTTGTGAACACAAGTAAACTACATTCTGAGGTTAGTTTAATTAAAAATGACATGAAAATAACAATAAGCTCAAATAGTTAAATGGAACCCACTTACTTGGTCTCAATGTGAAAAAAAAGACTTTTTAATTCCCCAAAGTGTGATAAAAAGAAACTTACCATGGTAAAATGCTCATTTGTCATTTGCAAATAGAGGTGAGTGGAGAGCTTGTGGAGAAAACCCTCCTCCAAGTGTAGATGTCGAAATCTCATTTTGGGAGATCTGCTCAACCACTCGACATTCCATTTGATCTAGGTAAAATCTAATCTAACCCTATTTTCAGTTTCCTTGTTTATTTAATTGGATTTTTTGAGAACATTTGCGACCCAACGGCCTGATTTGTCGGCTTTCATGGACAATGCTGCGCATTGTTGACGATGATTTTTGTCAACAGTGCTTAGTTGGAAAAGCATTTCCAGGCTCCCCCTCTCATTTTGCAATTGCTTATGCAAAGTCTTGTGTGTTGCCGCTAAGTTGCTGCTATACATTCAAAGAAAATGTCATTAAAGAATATTTTAAGTTATAATGAAGATGGTCAGTGATCAATTTTGAAGTTGCACATGATACATGCTCTCAAATAGTCACTGGTTTACTACAAGCATTCGATAAGGATGATACAAATATAATGCACTCTCTATCAGTGCAAGTTTGCAGCTTTGTCAAATATTAGGGATTCCCCCTTCAACAATTGATTTTATTCTTGATGTTTTGAATTCAACTGCAGAAGTCATGAATTGCTAAAACCAATGAAAACAAAAGAACATCAAACTCAGATTCTCCAGGCTTGTCTTCAGACACTTTCTAAGTTTACGAACAAAATTTTTCCAAATTTATTGCACATTCTATCTCACCTTTCTTCAACCAATTTTTCAGTTATGACATAATGTCCATTCAGAAACCTGTGCGGCTAGCTGGTTCTTTCATAGGTAGGAATGAGGAGAATTATGTGTGTCTTTCAACCACTAATCTCATAAATTCTAATATTGGACAGATGGTAATTTAATACTTAAGCTATGATCTTGGTTTATTGAAAGGAGTTTCGGGCCTTATCTTAGCACATGTTGAACTGCGAAAGTGCATACAAAGAGAAATTTGCTGGGACAATAAAATTTCTATTCTCCATACAATGGAGACCTCTCTCAAAAAATTTAAAGTATTTCAAGACCATAAATTATCATGGGAGAATTTGTGTTTCCTTCTGCTTCCTAGTTTAACAATACACATATGTTCCATTCATAACACCTTGGAAAATATTACAATATCATCTGGCAGAAAGCCACCTTCTAAATGGGAATTTCAGGGTGATTGTCATCGACTTATTAAGAGAATACTTTCCCAGATGGAAATGGAGCTTGTTAGTATCTTCAATGGTAATAATCTTTCCACAGTTCATAAGACAATCTGAGTTCTCCATGCAAAGTTCATTATGGCTGAACTTGGGGATCTTTATGATGCGACTCATACAAAGCCTCATACTTTGTCTCTTAAAAGTTTATTTAAGAGACTTCACGTCAACTTTCAAGAGAGTTTCCCACTCATAGATTCATACTATCTTGCTTTGTTAGGTGTTGAAGGATCTCTACGCACATTTTTTCAATTGAAATTCCAAAAAGTATTGTTTGAATGCTGCTTTGAATACACGCCAGACATTTTCATATCAGAAATGTTGCAATTTATGTTAAAAATTAGCATGAGGGGAAACAATTTTTTGAAGTACATAAGAAACTTGTAAGAAGATGATACTTTAGGAAATAAAAGATAGATTATGTTCTCTGGCTGCTGTGTGCTGTTCACAAAAGTTCTAAATTTGTTAGACCTGAATACAAGCTCCAATGTTTGTGATTCTCTTGAGTTCTTAAGAGACAAAGAAATCGTTGCTTCACTGCAAGGACCTACTCATTCTGTCGCAAAATTATTCCTCTGTTGGTGACGTGGATCTCCGGAGTTATTAATCTCCCCTGCCATAAATTTCTCAACTACTCTCACAGCTCCCGCATTCAATTCTTCCCTCCTCCTTCTACAGTCTTCAATGTACCTCGATTCTTCTGCCAGTTAGAGTGTTCGTGAAGCTTCCTCTGTTTTGAAAAATTACTCTGTTTTGTAATGCACGCGGCTGCTAAGTTTTTTGTTCTTCTGTAATGGYTGTACTCTGTTTTTAGGGGATAAATGTATGCTGCATAGTCTGTGCAAAGCAGCGCTCCTGATACTCTGTTCTTAGAAGGAATGTACTYTGTTTTATCATTAATATATAATCTGTTTGCTGTTTTGATAAATACATGTATTCTGTTCTGTTTCATGTGTGGGCATTTTGCAAAGCAGATGCGTGGCTCCAGCATAGTGGTATCTATGAAGGATTCAGACGCGGAACACAAACAAATAACCCACAAAATAGATTGTATTGCTGGATTGATTAAACCAGATACATCTGCCTCGTTTTTATAGAGGCCTTTAGAAAACTCTCGAGCGTCCAGAAGGTTCTCGGAGTGTCTACGATAGGCGGTGGATGAACAGTGTTGGTGGTTGATCGGTGGTTGAGTAGAAGGTTCTAAATTAAATGCCAGTAGAAATTACATATTCCAACATCCTCGAGAATTTTTCACATGAAATCTCTTGGCTGGTTATAATTAAAGTGATGAAGTCTATGTTGGAGACATCTTTTGTAATGGTTACCCAACCTAAGAGAATATTGAACAAAGAACAAAGAAGTAAATCTCTGACCACATACCTGTTCTCTACTTTTAATTTGGAAAACAATGTAGACTTAGTATCTATCCTTGAGTTTTTGCATACTTGCATTAGTCACACCCATACATGTTCGTTTCATTGGCTATGAGATCAAGCAAAATTTGAGGTAACAAGAAGAACATAGAATCATCACTGATCACATCGCTATCATCTAGTTGTTTATTCATGTATAGGTATTCATGTCAAGGGAATGATTCGAGTTGCAAAATTGTTGAAGAAGACCTTATTTCTCTGGTGATAAGCTTGCTTGTAACATCAACATCAATTTCTGGAAACAATTTGCGTGATACTATTGAAAATCTGCATTTCCATTCTTCAAAATATTGTAAAATGCTCTTAGGCTTGTATGTGAAGGAACTGAAAAAGGAATCCAATACAACTTATGGTTTCTGTCATCACTTAGCGAAGAAACATCCTACATTGATACTACCTCATATGTTGACTATGGCAACATTATTAAAGGAAAATATGTTGGGAATGAAAAAGGGGGAAAGCCATGGTTGTTCCTTTGGGCATGCTTTATATCTTGTGGATGGATTATTAGATGCATTCAGACCGCATATTTTTGATATGTACAACAATAATCCTTTTCGACATGATGAGATGTGCTTAGGCTTAATAGAAATTGAGCCATGTAGATATGAGGAACCTAGAAAGGAGCAGTATGAAAACCTCCAGGAGATAGATTTAGTTAAAAGCATTCCGGCATTGTTTTAGAGGAACAACCAGACTTTTTCACACAACTGAATTTGACACGTGGATAAGAGTTTTTATATTGTTTTTGTTTTAAAATTATGAAAACAGCCAAGCGGTTCTACTATGCGCCGACTTTGATCAGTTAAGTCAAACGACCTGAACTGCTCAAACCACCTAGCAAATGCTATAAAAAAAATCATTCCACAGCTTGCCAAAAGGGGGAAAATTTTTGAGAGAGAAAAATATCTAAGAGAAAACTCTGACAGAGGTATGCTTGGAGCAGTGAGGTTTTATTTTTAATTTGTCATTCATTTCTTTCAGCAGGGATTGACAGAATTGTCAACAACAAGGGGTCTTGTGAAGCAACGATTGAATGAATGGAGGATGAGCTTGTTTTATTTTATAAGGTGAAATATGTTCATGTCAGTTGTCATATTTAAGCCTGATTTGATTTCAACGTTGATCAGTTTCTTATGTGTTGGTCCTCTCCTTGTGTTATCACCACCACCGCTCCATCCTGTTTTGGCTAAACTCTCTTCTTTCTTTTTGCTTTTGGTCCTTCTATTTTAACTTTGTTCTAGAATGGCTAGAAACCATATACCTGACCCAAATCTTCACAGGGATTTTTAATTCCAAAATTCCATGATTGTATGAGGAGAAATTTTAACTTGAGATCAAATCCTTACGCTTTGAATTTATTTCTTAATTGTTTTCTGTCAAATTTTGTCTTTTTCCATCCTTATTAATTTAACACTTTAAATTCAATATATATATATATATATATATATATATATATATATATATATATAATGCACTATGGTTACTGTAACATGATGTATATATTTTTCTTTCATTTTAGTTTTTTTAGGTGTAAGCTTTGTTATTTTGTAATTAATTTTGTTTTAACTAAACAAATGTTTAAGTATCAATCCTTTTCACTACTTTTTAACTAATGTTTTATATTTACTTTTTGGGTAGTTATTAAATCATTTTTTGTTTTTGTTTATTAAATTACTCTTTTAATAAATCACTTAGGAATTAACTTTTTCCAAGTTTTGTTAAGTTTTGCTTTCTATAAACAAATACAATACAAATGCCTCTTCATTTATTATTTTTTTTCTTTTGTTATTTTTATTATTTGCATTTACTTTATTAGATTGAATTTTGTTATGTCAAATGTATAAACTCCAACATAAAAGCATCAAAATCATAAATTATATAAAAAACAAATATTACTAAAAAGTTAAATTACAAGGCAAAGAAATTTATGCTTGGACTATAGGTTAGAGGAAATTTGGCCTAGAGTTCAATGTGCATTCTTGTCCAGGGGTTTAAACTTAGGGTGATATTCCCGTCTCCTCTCGCCTAGCCCTACGGGAGGTTGAAAATATTGGTATTGGGGACTCTCTAGTCCCTTGACATCAATATATTTTTGGCGACCATACTGGGGAAGAACCGTTCAATGGTTCTTTCCTAGTTTTGTTTTAATTATTTCGAATTTACATTTATCTTTCCTTGACCTCAATGTCTCAACTGATCATAAGTATGTTTAGTGGTTGTAACCCTGTGGTTTCAGCTACTAACGCTGGGAAGGTCATTTGCAAGTATGTGATTTTTGAGTTTGAAGAAGATCTAAACAATTCCCCTTGGTTTGTGCCCACTCCTTTGAAATTCGCTCACCCATTTAATCCTTTACCTCATAAATTCAAGAGCCATCTGCCTCTATTTCATGGTGACATAACTGTTATGGTGATTTAACATCTTCGTGCATTTTCGAATGCTTGCACCATTCTTGGGGTAAATAATAATGATAGTTGCATGCTTTTGTTCATGAATTCACTCCAGGGCGATGCCACCTCTTTATTTTCCAATCTCCTTGATGAATGCATCTCTACATGGTTTGAACTTTCTTACTGGTTTACTTCTACCTTTGGGAATTTGGACAATCCTTACGAGCATCTTAAGAGGCTTAGCCAGTTACTTATGAAAGATAATGAGAGCATTATTGCATTTAACCTTTAGTCTATCAAGTTATACAATTTAATTCCTACTCCCATTCACCCTACCAACTTGGCCGCCCTATTGAATTACTACAAACTTCTACCTCCTCTTTACCGATGGCGGTTGGAAGAAAAGAATGTTCAAAACCTAGAGCTAGTTCTATCCACTTGCCTCGACTTTGAAGAGAAAATCCGTAGAACATGTTACTCCTTTGGTGTTTATGATTCACACAAGGATTTGTCTTCTTTAATCCCCATCATTAAGAGTTTACAAGATTGCATGTTCTTTCTTGAGTCTCAATATTCAAATCACGCTGGGAGTATATCTTGGGAGCCCTCTCCCCTAGGGCCTAATTATAATGAATCCACTACTTGTGGTCAAGAGCTTAGATGTGAAGAGGATTATGATTATATCATGATGCTTAATGATCAATACACCTCTCACATCCCAAAATCGCCCTTCTTAAGCCTCATGAAAAAACTCAATCCCAAAGTCATCTAATTTCATTTCGAGCCATTTATCCGCACAGATGCGATGGTGAATTTGATTATACATATAAAGAAACTGAGGCTGATCCTGTCAAACCAATTTATGATGCATTTTTATTTTTTGATAATGCTAATGAGTGGTCAAATGATGTAGACCAGCATGACTTTAATGATGCAGCCGAGGAGTCCTCTTTTGAAGATATCTATGAGTTCAATCAAGATCTTAATTTATATAAAAAAAATTCTAATCCTTTGTTTCAATCAAAAGAGGTTAAATAACTTGACACCATCAAGCATGCCCCTCCTAGGTCTTTTTATTTCGATGATAGTGACTATTGTAGGGACATTCCTATGTTTTTTAATCCATGTTATGAATCTTATTTGCATCATGACGACCCTATTCCTGATAGAAATGTCCATAGATATGATACTAATTTGTTTGTTGAATTCATGGATCATCCCTTTAATGTAAAAGCCCTAAATCTTAAATCTAATTCAATTGATACCTTCATCATTACTAGAAACACATATGTTGGTTTGCATGTCTTGGATATTGGTGATCATTTCTTTTGGCTATTGATTAATCATATCTCTGCACCGTACACATTTGTTGGTTGGCATGTTGGCAGTCCCTCCACGCACAAATTTTTCAAACTCATAAGATCCGCATGCAAAGCAGGTGACATATTCCTTTATGCTAAAGTTCATTCGACCTGAGTCCAAGCTAATGGTTTCTTTTCCTATGTACATAAATAAAATAATAATAATAATCATAATAATGATAAAAGTTTACAGGAAGGGCTAGATTAGTTTTGGGTTAACGTCACAATTTATTCAGTTATTCTATCGCTTTTGTTTTTAATTTGTTTCTTTTTCTTTATTTTATTTTTTTCCCTTTTTGATGGTCAGAAGTGATATTAAAAGGCAGACTATCTATATATTTTTAACTGATTGAACAAATTCGTTTTGGTGGACAATAGACTTGCAGGGAACCAAATCGCCTTCTTTTGTCGTAATCCTTTGCTTGTCTACCATTCTCTTGCTAAGAGAGAAATCCTCACTCGTCGCAGTTGTCAACCCTATCCACTTCTTCCTTCTTTCCCTTTATCCATCCCCTCCATTTTTTAGACGCCTCTAGTGATCGAGATTCGGATCCAGGAGCTTGATGGGGTTCAGAAAGGCCTAAATATAAAAGTTCTTAGAATGACTTCAAAACAGACGTGTGCGTAGGCCTCGTTGATAAAAACCCAACGTAACTTGAACAGGCACAAACAGACGTTGTATTCTCAAGTTATGGCAATCTGTTCATTTTTCCAAACAGGCAAAAAATGATGACTATATAGTCCATACAGTCCCACGTGGCAGCTGACTGTACAGGACGTACGAACATATAGTTGACTTGGTAGGCACAGTTGGAAGCTTTTGGAGATGGCATGTGGCAGGCTGACTGGGCGACGGACGCTAACGTGGACAGGTACATGGGACCAGTCAGGGAGTGACATGTGTCACCCTTGTAGTGGTGACACATGGAATGCCCGTGCGGGTGATGTGGCACGTCCGTATGATGACACATGGCAGGGTATGGTATGTTGACAGGGAAGGTATAGGTGGAAGACAAGTGGACCTCTCATCACTCGACACGTGGCATTAGATTTTAGCAAATGAGAAGGTGCCATGTGGCACCCCGACATTGGTTAATAGTTGTTGCAAAATTTGGGTTCACTGGGTTCGAACCCATGACCTGTTGGGATGCCAAAGGTTTCATGTAGGCTGGGCTACTAGCCTGCATACCGGTGGTTCTTAACACCAAAAGGGTGCCACTACTATATAAAGCGTATGGTGGATAGGTCCGGGTGGAAAAAAGGGTTGGGGCCTAGCCCCATCCCTCGGCGTAACCATATAACCACGACATATGACCAATGCATTTTATTTAAGTGTTGGCACACATGGGTTATGGAATGGAACTAGCCCTCGGTTCTATAGTGTTACATGTGACCTTACCTTTGCTGGTTGGCGCGCTCTCCGAGTTCAAAGCCTCTAGTCTAGTCGCATGGAACTTGTCACATGACCGTTAACACCTTTCGTTGGGTGCAGATATTTCAAGGTTAGCCTCGGTCACCCAGGCTAGCTCATCGACCAAGGGGCATAACCCAGGGATTAATAGTCAGAGTCTTATCACTCTAGCGTGCATGGAGGTTTAACCACAACCACATGACCACTAGCATGCATCTAGGAGCCGAGTTTGGAGGGGGTCAACACGCCCATTCTCAATGCTTGGCCACATGGAGGCGCTCATGTGACCAAGAGCATGGAGAAAGGGGGTTGTGCCCTAATATTTCTCCAATGTGGGTTTTAAACTATGGTATTTAATTTTCTATTGATTTTATCAGCAGATTTGATGGATTTTATCCATTTTTAGGAGATCTTAGGCCCTTTTTGAGGCCAGATTTTGGGGGGAAGTTGGGAGATGGTTACCAACTTTAGATCTATATAAACCAGGCCTTCTTGAGGCCATGGAATGAGGTTCATAACAATTTTATTCTATTGGATTGTTGAACCAAAGCCATTGTCATGTAGAGAAGCTATTGAGGAGCACACCTTTGCGGGCCATTTTTGGGAGCTTCGTTCATTCGATTTAGGTGTTGTCAGTTTTGATGGGTTCATGAGATCTAGTAGAACACAACCATATCATTTTTTTAACCTTTTTGCACTTTCATGATGTAATTTTAAATCTTCAAACATAAATAAGAAAGCCCACTGAGACAAAGTCCCAGAGACATAGGTGAGATTGCCGAACTCTGTTATCACATTGGTGTTATGGTTTGTTGTTGTTTATGCTTTATTTCAGTTCTGCATATGTGTATATGGATGTTATTTTTCTTCTATAACTTCTTCCTCTTTCTTTAAGATTCCTAATTGGTTAATCAACACATGCTTATTAACTCAACCATAGTCATGTAAAATATCTTTTCAGATCATCTAGCATGCATGTTGTGGATGCTCAGTGTTAATATTGGGATTTACCCTCAACACACATTCACAACAGTTTCAAGCTTTCTATCATTTTGTTAAGATTCAAAGTGTTTGTCCCTTCAGTTATACAACAGGACCAAACCCCCTCATACTTACCACTTTTCAAGAGTTATTCCACGAAGTCCTGATCCATGAATCCCTTGACCTCCATCGTGTCTCCCCCTGTTCTATAACCTAGTCCACCCAACCCTATCAGCCTCTTCTTGTTCCACATCAAGTCACCCTCATTCCTGTCATTACCCTTCCCTTCCTCTTTCCTACAGAGAATCAAGGATTTTAATTTATTGTTTAAAGATTGCACACCACTGTAAGAGACATGCATTTGTTGGTTGGCAATTGTTGACGATGATTTTTTTCAGTAGTACTTAGCCGAAAAAGCGTTGCAAGGCTCCCCCTCTCATTTTACAATTGCTTGCACAAAGGCTTATGCACTTCTACTAAGTTACTGCTACACATTCAAAGAAGATGTCATTAAAGACTATTTAAGTTATGATGAAGATGGTCGGTGATCAATTTTGAAGTTGCACATGATACATGCTCTCAAATAGTCACTGGTTTACTGCAAGCATTTGACAAGGATGATACAGATACAATGCACTATCTATCAGTGCAAGTTTGCAGCTTTGTCAAAGCTTAGCGATACCCCCTTCAACAATTGATTTTATTCTTGATGTTTTGAATTCAACTACAGAAGTCAGGAGTTGCTAAAACCAATGAAAACAAAAGAACATCAAACTTAGATTCTCCAGGCTTGTCTTCAGACACTTTCTAAGTTTACGAACAAAAGTTTTCCAAATTTATTGCACATTCTATCTCACCTTTCTTCAGCCAGTTTTTCAGTTATGACATCATGTCCATTAAGAAACCTGTGCGACTAGCTGGTTCTTTCATAGGTAGGAATGAGGAGAATTATGTGTAGCTTTCAACGACTGATCTCATAAATTCTTGTATTGGACAGATGGTCATTTCAGACTTAAACTATGATCTTGGTTTATTGAAAGGAGTTTAAGGCCTTATCTTAGCACATGCTAAACTGCGAAAGTGCATACAAAGAGAAATTTGTTGGAACAATGAAATTTCTTTTCTCCATACAATGGAGACCTCTCTCAGAAAATTTAAAGTATTTCAAGACCATAAATTATCATGGGAGCATTTGTGTTTTCTTTTGCTTCCTATTTTAACAGTACTCATATGTTCCATTCATAGCACCTTGGAAAATATTACAATATCATCTGGCAGAAATCCACCTTCTAATTGGGAATTTCAGGGTGAGTGCCATCGACTTATTCATAGAATACTTTCCCAGATGGAAATGGAGCTTGTTAGTATNCTCATATGTTCCATTCATAGCACCTTGGAAAATATTACAATATCATCTGGCAGAAATCCACCTTCTAATTGGGAATTTCAGGGTGAGTGCCATCGACTTATTCATAGAATACTTTCCCAGATGGAAATGGAGCTTGTTAGTATATTCAATGGTAATAATCTTTCCACATATCAAAAGGCAGTCTCAGTTCTCCATGCAAAGTTCATTATGGCTGAACTTGGGGATCTTTATGATGCAACTCATACAAAGCCTCATACTTTGTCTCATAAAAGTTTATTTAAGAGTCTCCACGTCAAATTTCAAGAGAGTTTCCCACTCATAGATTCATACTATCTTTCTTTGTTAGGTGTTGAAAGATCTCTACGCACATTTTTGCAATTGAAATTCCAAAAAGTATTGTATGAATGTTGCTTTGAATACAAGCCAGACATTTTCATATCAGAAATGTTGCAATTTATGTTAAATATTAGCATGCAGGGAAACAATTTTTTGAAGTACATAAGAAACTTGGAAGAAGATGATACTTTAGGAAATAAAAGATACATTATGTTCTCTAGATGTTGTGCGCTGTTCACAAGAGTTCTAAATTTTTTAGAGCTGAATACAAGCTCCAATGTTTGCACTTCTCTTGAGTTCTTAAGAGACAAAGAAACCATTGCTTCACTAGAAGGACCTACTCATTCTGTCGTCAAATTATTCCTCGAGAATTTTTCAGATGAAAGATCTTGGCTGGTTATAATTAAAGTGATGAAGTCTATGTTGGAGACATATTTTGTAATGGTTACCCAACCTAAGAGAATATTGAACAGAGAAGAAATAAGTGAACCTCTAACCACATACATGTTCTCTACTTTTAATTTGGAAAAACAGGTAGACTTAGTATCTATCCTTGAGTTTTTTCATACTTGCAGTCGCCACACCCAGACATGTTTGGTTCATTGGTTATCAGATCAAGAAGAATTTGAGGTAACCCGAAAGAACATAGAAGCATCACTGATCACACCGCTATCAACTAGTTGTCTATTCATGTCAAGGGAATGATTCCGGTTACAAAATTGTTGAAGAAGAACTTATTTCTCTGGTGATAAGCTTGCTTGTAACATCAACATCAGTTTCTGGAAACAATTTGTGTGATACTATTGAAAATTTGCATTTCCATTCTTCAAAATATTGCAAAATGCTCCGAGGCTTGTATGTGAAGGAACTGAAAAGGAATCCAATACAACTTATGGTTTCTGTCATCACTTAGCGAAGAAACATCCTACATTGATACTACCTCATATGTTGACTCTGACAACATTATTAAAGGAAAAGATGCTGGGAATGAAAAAGGGGGAAGGCCATGGTTGTTCCTTTGGGCATGCTTTATATCTTGTGGATGGATTATTAGATGCACTCAAACCACATATTTTTGATCTCTACAATAATAACCCTTTTCGACATGATGATATGTTCTCAAGCTTAATGGAGATTGAGCCATGTAGATAAGAGGAACCTGGAAAGGAGCAGTATGAAAACTGTTGGGAGACATATTTAGTTAAAAACATTCTCGCATTGTTTTAGAGGAACATCTAGCCTTTTTCACACAATTGAATTCGATACGTGGATAAGAGTTTTTCTATTGTTTTTGTTGTGAAATTATGAAAACATGCAAGTGGTTCTGCTATGCGCTGAATTTGATCAGTTAACTCAAATGACCTCAACCGTTCAAACCACCCAGAAAATGCTATAAAAAAAAGCATTCCACAACCTGCCAAAAGGGGGAGAATTTTTCAGAGAGAAAATTTTGAGAGAGAAAAACCTTTAAGAGAAAAATCTCGTAGAGGTATGCTTGGAGTAGTGAGGTTTTCTTTTTAATTTATCATTCATCCTCTTCTTTCAACAGGGATTGAAGGAATTTCTGACAATAAGGGGTCTTGCGAAGTAGTAGCTGGATGAAGGGAGGATGAGCTTGTTTGATTTTATAAGGTGAAATATGTTCATGTCACTTGTTGTATTTAAGCCTGGTTTGATTTCAGCACTGATCAATTTCTAATGTGCAGGTCCTCGCCTTGTGTTATTACCGCCATTGCTCCATCTCGTTTTGGCTAAGCTCTCTTCTTTCTTTTTTCTCTTGGTCCTTCTATTGTAACTTTGTTCTAGAATGGATAGAGACCATATACCTGGCCCAAATCTTCCCAGGGATTTGTAATTCCATGATTGTATGAGGAGAAATTTTAACTTGAGATCAAATCCTTATGCTTTGAATTTATTTCTTAATTGTTTTCTGTCATTGGTTTTTTTCCATCCTT
>ML803565.1:412228-424063 GCA_009831015.1 Picea engelmannii | reverse complement strand
ATATATATATATAATGCACTATGGTTACTGTAACATGATGTATATATTTTTCTTTCATTTTAGTTTTTTTTTCAGGTGTAAGCTTTGTTATTTTGTTACTTTTGTAATTAATTTTGTTTTAACTAAAAAAATGTTTAAGTATCAATCCTTTTCACTACTTTTTAATCAATGATTTATGTTTACTTTTTGGGTAGTTATTAAATCATTATTTATTTATTTATTAAATTACTCTTTTAATAAATCACTTAGGAATTAACTTTTTCCAATTTTTGTTAACTTTTTCTTTCTGTTAAACAAATACAATACAAATGCCTCTTCATTTATTATTTTTTTTCTTTTGTTATTTTTATTATTTGCATTTACTTTATTAGATTTAATTTTGTTATGTCAAATGTATAAACTCTAACATAAAAGCATCAAAATCATAAATTACATAAAAATCAAATATTACTAAAAAGTAAAATTATAAGGAAAATAAATTTATGCTTGGACTGTAGGTTAGGGGAAATTTGGCCTGGAGTTCAATGCACATTCTTTTCTGGGGATTTAAACTTAGGGGGATATTCCCGTCTTCTCTCGCCTAACCCTACAGGAGGTTGAAAATGTTGGTATTAGGGACTCTCTAGTCCCTTGACGTCAACACACATGTTAGGGCATCGAGGGATCGTCACGTGATTCCCCTGCATTGTCTAGTGACATGTTGTGTGACATCCTTGTGATGTCACATGATGAGAAGCATGACGCCAACAGGGCGTCACATGACTACCTAGGTGAACTCAATGGATTGGTGGGTTGCGAGCAAGATTTGTGGGTTTCTTGGCTGATGATTTTTTTGTTTTTGTTTTTCACTTGGATGTGAAGGTAGACATGAAGTATGATTTAGTGGATGGAAATATCTCACGAGGCTGATGATTTTGTTTCCCAAGTCGATGCAATGACTCTCGCAGTGCTCCGAGATTGTGGGATACTGAAGTTTTTTCGCTGTCCATTACTAGGGTCCTATGAGTACTTCACAAATTGGTTCAATATTAGGATCCAGACTAGGAGTGCTTCATTGTGGAATGAAAATTACTTCATCTAGACATGGATGAGATTTACTTCTATGCCAGTTTTTCCTAGAGGGGTGTGTTGTGTTGAGTGGAATACACGCTAGGTGAAGATGATCGCTCTATTATGGACTACAACGAGCGATACTGTCGGTATGGGTCACACTGATTGAGTGATAAGATCTTGATTTGGGACATCATCAAATTGCCTCTTGAATTTGTTAGGACCAAAATAGAAACCTCACGCGGATACAAATCCCCCTGCGTTTTTATAGAGGTGGTACTCCTCTTTATTTCAACATTTTCTTGGATTTCTGGAGTTTTCAAAATAATATAGGACTTTGAGAAAGTCTGTCGTGATATTCAAAGAAATATAAAGATTGGAGTAAAATACAAAGTTTTGTTTTTAAAGAGAGTTCTTGAGAGGTGACCAAGAACCTCACACATCACATATTTGAAAAAGATAAACAAAATTTCCTCACATCCATCATAGTTAAAATAAATATTTCTAATCACATAAAATAAAAGAAAATGGTTTACACGCATAAGAGAAATTTAATAGAGTAAACACATGTGGATCTCAAATAAATAAAATGATAGATCAATCTCAAATATTTTATACTCAAAACTCAGAGTTATAAGATACAATCAAAATTGATATCGGAATAGTTCTCTTGGGATTTCCGAAAAATATAGAGTCTGTTACAAAGATTTGAAATTAAATGCATTTGTCCTTAGGATTGGGATTGGGGCTCTTGCGGACCATAAATAAAATATAAACAAGAAGTAAGTTGTGGAAAGAAGATGGTGGGTGATAACAAAGTAGCAAGACCTAGAAACAAGACAGGAAGGAGTTATCATATTTCAGTTAAACCTTTCTAGTCAAAGAAGCGAAGTAACTGGATGAAAAACTAATAAATAAACAACATGTGATCAGTTTTGATTATTTGGGTTGGTTTTCATTGATGTCAACCCTTGAAGAAAGTCCGGTAGTGAATTCTGGTTGCACAAAGGTTTGCGTAATGGACCTAAGTTTTTTTTATGTATAATGATATGAGTATTAATATATTTGAAGGTAATACTATTCTAGATGGATAATACATGTCATGCCATTTCTGGTGGTATGTGGAACACCACATAACTCCTCACGGTTAGAGAGTTATGACCATGTGAAGTTGGAGAACCCTCATGAGTCATCTAGAAGCCCCAAAAGGTTAAAGTAGTCAAAGTGGTTGCAAAGAAGAATGTATTTAAATAATAAAGTGAAGTGATGAGTGTAATATAAGTCAAAGTGGATACAAAATAAATTATTTAAATAATAAAGTTAATGGAGAAATTACTAAGTGGACAAGTGGTTAGAAGTGGGTTAGCCCTAAAATAAGGAAAGTGGTTAGAAGGTAACCCCTTGAGGAAACTACATAAAAGTATAAATAAGAGGCAAGGGTCTCTCATTTTAATCACAATTGAGCATATTGAATATCTACAAGTGACTGAGGTAACCAAAGAATATCTAAGGAGAATTTCAGATGGAAGGTGAAGTAAAGAATATTGAAATTCAAGAGAGGGTAAATTCTTTTGATGATGCTTTCTAAGGTATGTTATTTACAGTTCATCTCACCGTTTTCACAATAATTTTTTTTCTAGAATGATTCAGAAAGTGAAATATGGAGTCCGTTTAGGAAACATATCCAAGTATTTGTGATAAAAATTTCACCTTGTGGGTCGTTGTAGTTTTGGAGTTACACTCTGTGGAAAATAGGGTTTCTGGCTAGTCCTGAAACTAGTCTAAAACAGGTGTTTCGGGTAAAAACGTCATAAATTATTCATAACATATCCAAATTTAGTAAGAATAAATGTATTGGTTAGAGTACAATATTTAGTATTCGTTGTACCATTTTCATCTCCATACAACAAATATTTTGTGTGGGGAACGCTCTAGAAGTTCTCTCTCTAGAATAAGCCAGAATTCAACAAGGTATGCCATTTTTGCTATAACTCCTTTTCTGAGAGGTTCCAAGCAGTGAAACCTGGAGGAATTGCATAAAATACACTGAAGAGCATTGTGTACTATTTTCATATCTTTATTAATTATAGGTACATAGTTATGAGTATTTCAAGTTAGGGTTGTTGACTAATCCAAAATTAGTCATGTGAGACTAAAGTAAAGTTTGATGAAAATGTTAGTCACTTGTTGTTAAATTTAATGAAGGTTTGCAAGTATGCGATCATATACACCAGGTCTATTACAGAGTTACAAATCATATTTGGATGATGAAATTGATGAGGGATTTTGGTTGAGGTACATGTTGGGTACATGGTTGAGAGAAGTAGTTGATGAGTTGGAACATACATGAGGTGTATAGTTGATGATTTTGGTACATCTTGATGAGTCATAGTTTATGTGTATTTGATGCATGATTGGTACATATTTGGTGCATGGTTGATGCACTCGTTGATGGTATAGGTTGGTGCATGGTTTATGCACTTGTTTATGGTACAGGTTGATGACAGGTTATTTGTACAGGTTTGGTGCATGGTTGATGCACTTGTTTATGGTACAAGTTGAGGTACAGGTTGATGTATGGTACATGTTGGCACGAGTTATTGGTACATGTTGTTACAAGTTGTTTGGTGCAGGTTGATCGGTACAAGTTTACAACAGTATATCTCATAGTGATAATGTGACAGTGGTTCCATCATTATACTTATATTTTAGGGTAGTTGGATGGGGCAAGGATAGGTGGTTGTAGCCACCTTTTGGTTGTAGCCTCCTTCTGGTTGTATCCAGAGAGTTGGGGAGTTGGAGCTTCCCTCAGGTTGTAGCTTGAGAAACTAGTGGGTTGGAGCCTTCTTCCAGTTGCAGCTGGAAAACAAAGGAAGTTGGTGCTTCCAATGAATGTAATTCTTAAATACATATATGAAAAAGCATTATGGGGTTTTCTCCCACTTTGTGTTTCCACATAAAAACATTGGTGTACTGTGTATGTGTATGATTGTTCATTTTTTCATTGTTTATTTACTTTGAAACTATTGGATGATAATTCTACATTGATATAACACTTGCATTTTATGGTTAAGAAGGATTAAATTACTCTATTACTGATTCATCCCTCCTCTCAGTAATCCAACAATTGGTATCGGAGAAGGTTCCTTCAGGAAACAGTTTAACCACTAGAAGGAGATCATGGATTATTCTAAGAATGGAGTACCACTGTTTAAAATATGAGCTATGGAGTGGAAGGAAGAAAGCGTTTTTACAGGCACATGGGTATTATATTTGACTATCAATCATTACATGATATGATAGTTCAAAAGAGGAAAAGACTGCATCCAAGAAGTAATTGAAGAAGAATAACAAAATAGCAATGGATTTCATTTGGGAAGCGTTATCACACTAAGTTTCCTTAGGTCTTTTATCCCTTAGGTTTAATTTTTTTATCCTTTAGACTTCTTTTTGCTTAATATTCCTTTGTGTGATTTGCTTAGGTTAGCTTGAACAAATAAAGACTTGCGTTTTTGGCTCATTTTTGGCCCTCATATAGATTTTAAGCCTAGGTTCATTTTATGGCTTATGGTTTTGACTCATCCCATGACCTTCATGACTTGACACCAAGGATAAATCATCCTACAACCTTGTGACTTGACATGTCATTCTTTTTACTCATACCTTTCATCCTATTTATGTTTTCCCTATGTCCGATTAAAAGTGGTCAAATTATCCTTTTGAAAAAGAGCGTTGCCAACTCACTAGGAGTTTCCTTAGCACACTCCTTGTCCTTTATTCCTTGCTATGATTCGTCATCATTTCGATGAGGTCATTCTCTACCTTGTTTTCAACACCATGGTTTGTTAAAATATGTATTCAAAGATTTGGTTTTAATGAGTTTGCTAACGGTTTCAAAGATTTGAATGTTATCAAACTCAGCGCTGTTGAAACTGCTAGTTCAAACCAGTTGCATACAATGCCATAGGATCAACTTCTAAGGTGGATTCATAAGTTGAGGTGGTCATGGTGATCTCCTAATTGGTTCCAGAGCCTCAAGTTGTCATTACTCCTCCAGTTATTTCGTGGGCTCCCTCCTTTGCATACCAAATTAGTGTGATAAATGTTGCCTGAGTTTTGATAGCGACCATTTCTGCAAATCATTCCCTCCTTCATTCCTCTCCATCCATATTTTCTCTCACACATACTTGCAACCATTGTCACTTGGTTTTCAATTATCAAGACACCCATTCATCTTGCTCCCGAATGTTAAGTGCTCGTGCCAACACTTATTCCTTGTATGCGCACCGCGCTACCAAAAGCGCTACAAAAACTCGCTACCCAACGTGCTACTGAATGGCGCTACCAACTAGAACATGGAATCAAGGGGTTCGATTTTATCATTCTTTTGGGTAGCGGATGATGTGGAGAAGAGCTAAGACCATAGGTGGCAGCATGATGACAACATACAACATCTGCAGGAGAATTGGCATGGAAAGGGATGCTCATCAATGAAGACAATGTCAGTTAAATTTTGTTGGATTGGTTGCCAACATGTTTCCTTTTTTTATAGCATAACTGTTAGTACATGTGTTAGATTAAATACCTGATTTGGAGAATCCTATAGGAGGAGTTCCAACTCACACCTCTAGCTGGTGCCTTCCCTTTTATTTATAAATAGATATTCCAAATGCTTGAGGAGGTTCAGATGGTTGAGCTAGGCTCCCTTTTTATAATATTTTGATGAAGCATACTGGTTCTCTGGTTATGTACTTGACTTGAGAATTTTTTATTAATATAAGTCAATTTCTCTTATTCCATCTTGTTGCCTCTTATACTAAAGTTTTGATGTCTGAATGATTCACATGATATTTTTATAGCTGTATTATGATGAATGTTTGATTATAGTATTGTTATGATGTTCTTCAATGCTCTTTAAACTTTGAATTTAAGAAGATCTTATGTTTGAAGTTTTTCCTCCTTAGGATGCTAGAAGACTTGATGTCAATAGCAGACCTCTACATTTCCCTCACCAAAGTCTTCCTTCTATTCACTTTTTCTCCCATTCATTGACTGAAGTTGATCAAGACCTCAATTGCTTGTGCATGCTAGCCCATATTTCTGAGTTAGAACGTTATTATCCCGAGCCTTGTCCATTTGACCTTTAAAACACTCATTTACACTTACACATAATCTGATGGGTACTGGGCCTATCGTCTATGCAATCTAAGGGTGATTCCTAGTGCTAACAGAAAGGATTACCTAATCTGGTAAGAGAAAAGGTTGGTAAATGTTCATCAGCCAAAGAACTTTGGGATAAGTTACATGATATATATTCTTCACCCATCATAGATTCAAAAAATGCCAAAGAAGATGCAAGTACATATCAAGAAGAAATATGTTCACCATGTCAAACAGATTCATAAGATGAAGAGTACATAATCAACATAGGTATGTTGTTTTGATTTAATTGTGAAAAACACAGACATCTTGAAATAGAATTCCATGAAGGAAATGAGACAAAAAAACTAATTGAAAAAGAAGACAATTATGAAGAAGAATTGATCAGTGCTTTAGATGAACTAAGAAAATAAAGAGAAGAAAACAAGTCACTCAAGAAATAATTGATGAAACAAAAGGAAAGTGCTCACATTTTTGAAGAAGCCCAACAGGTCATCAAGAACTTAAGAAATCATCTAGAAGAAGCTCGAAAGAATGAAGAAAATATTAAAGATCAAAATAATTATTTGGAAGCCAACATAGAAGTATGGAAGGAAGAAGAAAAAATGAGAGAAAACATATTTACAGATCATATTAAGGAAAGAAATAACGATCTAAACCATCTTGAGGCAGAGTTTGGTCAAGAAGATAAAGGACTTGAAGAAGAAATAATCACATAAAAAATATAGCTTGAAGAAGCGATAAGAACAGAAGAAGTCATGAAGTCTCAGATAATGAAGAAATAAGAAGAGGTTGAGAAGCTTGAAGAATAAGTTGTCACATTGAGAAGTAAATTCGTCAATCTCAACAAGAACGTTGAAGAGACAGAAACATCCACATCAGTTATAGAGAATGAAGAGAAACAATCTAGGTTGCTATAAAAGAAGAATGAAGAAAATAGAAAGAGTTATGCAGAAGTACTCAAAGGAAGGAATCATGGTCAACCATAATCTAAGAAAACTATTAAAGATACATCTTCAAGAAGACCATCCATGTTCAATCCACAAAGAAGATTCAATCATGATCATGATTAGTCAAGGAAGAGATTCAGAAGGACTACACCACAAAGAAGATCATTCACTCCCGGGTATGCAAATTTCTTTTATGGTCATTGTTTTTATTGTACTAATTGTGGACATAAGGTTGCATGTTGCAGGGATTATAAAAATGTTCAAGCAATAAATGTCTATGTGGCCCCACGTAACATTGAATGTTACAAATGTCAAAACTATGGACACATAGCTAGTGATTGTAGAAGAATGATCAATACTTCCATGAAATATAACACTGATATCAGATATAAGAAAGTATGGATAAGAAAACATGAAGAACAGGTGAACAAAGACCAGGTCTCAGAGATCACAAGATTGACAATAAAATGAGATGAAGAGAATTCTACAGAGAAAAAGAAAGATGTCAGATACATAAATGTTTGGAAAATAACTAAAATAAAGGAAGGATATGTAAATAAGGAACATGTTTAAGAGATTGTACTTTCACGCATTGTATTGAAATATGAATCCACAGACATAAAGAAAGAAGTCAGATCTCAGAGAGATAATGAATCTACTAATGAGGATGATGATGAATACACATTAAAGTAGGAATTGTTCTAAGCCATCCGGCTTAGAGACTCCTAGGTAATATGAATATTAGACAAGGGAGTCTATGTGATAGCTGTGACAGGCCAAAGAACCATCCTTTGAACAACTTGCATAGTTTGAGTAGACAGATCCAGAGCAGTTAGTTAGCAAAAGTACAATTTGATAGTTGTACTAGTAAAGACTTTATGATAGTATAGTAATAAATGGGTCAACACTGTGGACAATTGTGCAGTAAAATATTGGACAGTATGGACAAAGATGGATTTGTAAGAACACTTAGCAGGTTTGGACATATATATGATAGTGGACAAGAGCATGGATTCATAGATTGGTTCAGAGAGTGGTTTAGAGACAAAGGAACATTATGGATGTTAATTACACAGGAAATGGCTCGAACAATGCTAATGGATTCCAAATTGATAGATATTTGTTGGACACTTGTAGTGCATACAATAGTTCACATTCAAAACAAAGTAATGCTCAGAAACAACAATGAAAAAAATCCCTGCGAGCTATGGAAAGGAATACCAACAAATGTGAATCACTTCAGAATATTTGGAAGCGAATGTTACATCAAAAGAGAAGATGGAAGAATGGGAAAGTTTGACTCTCGTGTGGACAAAGGAGTACTTGTTGGTTACTCAAGTACAAGGAAAGCATACAAATGTTACAATCTAAGATTGAACGAAGTTGTGGAAAGCATCAATGTAACAATTGATGAAACAAGTGGACGAGAATACAAGGAAGAAGAAAATGAATCAATGGAACAACTTTATGAAGAAGAAGAAAAAGATGAAGAAGAAGTAGAAGAGGAAGATGAGGAAGATCAAACAAAAGTAGAAGAGGAAGATGAGGAAGATCAAACAAAAGTAGAAGAGAAATTTCAGCAAGTGCCTCCAAAGACACCAAGCAAATGAGTACAAAATACTCATCCTTCAGATCAAATTATTGGAAACAAGGATACATGAATTGAGACTAGAAGAATAATCCATTCACCAGAACAAATGCACCTAGCACTCTTATCTAGGATTGAACCAAACAGTTTTGAAAAGGCCATCAAGGATGAATTCTGGAATAAGGCCATGGATGAAGAATTGGATCAAATAGAGAAGAATGACACTTGGGAATTGGTTCCAAGACCAAATAATAAGAATGTGATTGGCACAAAGTGGGTTTTCATAAATAAATTGAATGAATATGGACATGTTACAAGGAATAAAGCTAGATTGACATTTAAAGGATACACAGAGGTTGAAGGAATCGACTTTAAAGAAACAGACTTTGAAGGAATCATATTTTCTGAATGGGGAGCTTGAAGAAGAAGTCTACATTGAACAAACATAAGGATTTCAATTGTCAAAGAACGTAGATTACATGTGAAAATTGAATAAGGCCTTGTATGGTCTAAAACAGGCTCCTAGAGCATGGTACTCTAGACTGGATAAATATCTACAACAAAGAGGGTTCATAAAAGGAAGTACATGGATCAACCTCTACGTCAAGGTAACTCAAGATAGTATTTTATTAATTGAAGTTTATGTTGATGATATTATTTTTGGAAGTAATGATGATAGGTTAAGCTCGCAATTTGAAAATGATATGAATAATGAATATAAATGTCATTACTTGGAGACCTATCCTTCTTTCTGGGTCTTCGGATATGTCAAAGCAACCAAAGAATTTTTATTTCTCAAACTAAGTATATTAGAGAAATGCTAAAGAGGTTTAGAATGGAAGATTGCAAACTAGTTACCACTCCTATTCAAACCAATTGCAAGTTGAGCAAAGGTGATGATTCAAAGTCTACAAACCAGAGGCAATATATGTCAATGATTGGTAGCTTACTATATGTGACAGCATCCAAAAAAGATGTAATGCAGGAAATTGGAGAGGTGGCACAATTTCAAGCACCACTAAAGGAATCACATGTATTAGTAGTGAAGAGGATTTTCAGATATCTCAAAGGAACAAAAGAGTTTGGATTTTGGTATCCAAAAGGAAATGATCTATCACTTATTGCATACACAAATGCCGATTGGGCAGGTTGCATTGATGATCGATGAAGCACCCGTGGAGCAACATTCTTCTTGGGTGAGTGTTTAGTATCTTGGATAAGAAAGAAACAATCATCTGTATCATTATCTAGAACCGAAGCAGAGTATATTGCAACAACAAGATGTTGTTCTCGAGTTCTATGGATGAAACAAACTTTGACAGATATACAGGTTGAGTATGATGAGCCCATTCCAATCTATTGTGATAATACAAGTGCCATCATTATATCAAAGAACCTGATGATGCACTCCAAGATGAAGCACATTCCAATAAAGTATGAATTTCTATGGGAATAGGTTGCAGAGAAGAACATCAGAGTTGAATATGTGGGCACAAAAGAACAAGTGGCAGACATCTTTACAAAACCGCTTCCAAGGGAAGCCTTTGAGTATCTTCGCCAGAGACAGAGTAATTTCTACTCCAAAATGAATTCTTTTGAATGATTATCTTATATGTCTTATATTTACATGAGGAAGCACCATAAAGAGGACAATTCAGGTTGGGAGATCAGTTTCAGTAAGAGTTCAGTCAGGGGGATCAACCTCGGATGGAAATATATCTTTGTCATTGATGAAAAATGGGGAGAGATTTATCATATGCAAAGGTAAATGCTTGGAGAAAGATCACAGAGGCATGGTTCCAGGGGGAGCGATGGTCATAGGGGGAGCACGAGTTATATGAATTCAATATTGCATCAGAGTGTTGAAATCAATCCCAAAGGGGGAGATTCTTGATTATTTGGGTTGGTTTTAATTGATGTTAACCCTTGAAGAAAGTCCAGTAGAAAATTTCGGTAGCACAAAGGTTTGGGTAATGGACCCACGTTTGTTTGATGTATAATTAATCTCAGAAACAATGGGACAGTAAAAGATCTTCCGAAGATATCAAATCCATACGACTCTTTTTGTAAACCCTACCAGATAGGAAATCTTACTCGCACTCAGTTCAAATCTAAAAACTTTCCTTCAACAGAAAAACCTCTCCAGTTAGTACATATGGATTTATGTGGACCATCAAGGAAAGAAGGTACAGGAAAATAAAATTATTTTATGTTGATTATTGATGATTATTCTAGACTAACATGGGTTTCCTTTTTGAAGGAAAAATCTGAAGCATTTGAAAAATTCAAAGTGTTTAAGGCTCTAACTGAGAATCAAATAGGAAAAAGATTAAAGGCAGTAAGATCTGATAGAGGAGGAGAGTTTAGTTCATGGAACTTCAAAGAGTTATGTGATAAACATGGGATCAAAAGAGAGTACACAATTCCAAGGACTCCACATCAAAATGGAGTTGTTGAGAGGCAGAATAGATCAATACAGCAAATGGTAAGATCAATGATGAATGAAAGGAACATACCTCAGACATATTGGGTAGAAGAAATTCATACAGCTGTTCATATCCTTAACAAAGCTCATCTCAGGCCACACGGTGACAAGACTCCTTATGAACTATGGTTTGGAAGACCTTCTTCAATCAAGCATTTTAAAGTCTTTGGGAGTAAATGTTATATCAAGAAAAATGATGAAAATATTGGAAAATATGATGACAGGGCTGATGAAGGTATCTTCTTGGGTTATGCTACAAACAATAAAGGGTACAGATGTTACAATAAGAGACCGCATAAACTGGTTGATTGTATAGACATAAAATTTGATGAAGAAATTCCGATCAGAAATGTAAACAGTGTTAAACCAAGCACAAAAGATATAGTTGAAGATGAAGATGAACAGGTCCAAGGATCAGAAAGGGAAGAATCTAAATCAGATGAAGATATGAATACTCAGGCTGACACAAATCAACAGAAAGAAGAAAAATCACCTCTCAGAATTGTTAGAAAGAATCATCCTGAAAATCAGATAATTGGAGATATAAATAAAGGAGTTCAGACAAGAAGGAAATTGATTAAAGACTCAGAACAATCTCATGT
>ML803565.1:390919-404221 GCA_009831015.1 Picea engelmannii | reverse complement strand
TCCGACATGAAGTTCAGAACCCAAAATCATGTTCTCGCCAATGCATTAATCAAACGTTTAACTAAGGTGTCAAATCGATATTGCATAGATTGATACGCCAAGAGCTATGATAAGGATCAACAGGAAGGATCACAAAAGATAAATCATGACCTCGATGCGATTCAATGAATCAATGTTTTAGGCAAGTCATGAAATGCGAATGCAAAGGCTAAATGTCTCCAATAAAACTGAGTTATATAATCCATCGCAGTATGAAAACCGATCAAAGGATATTGCTGGTCATGTGAAGATCAATAAAAATATAGGCGCAATAAGCATGATGACACAAAAGATATCGGCAGTTCAGATAATGATCAAAATGTGACCTCGAAAGGAGAAATTTTCATGCTTACAATTGTGAAGACTTAGCGAAGACAAGCGTTCGAAAAGGCGCAAAGAATAAAGGCATCGTTCATTTGAAATTTGCGACGAAAAATCAATGTTTGTGAAACATTGGTGTAGGCAGCTTATGAGGTAATGAAAAATGTGAATTGGCTGCCAATAGTCATCTCACCATTTTCACAAAAAAAAAAATTCTAGAATAATTCAGACCACAAAATCTGGAGGCCGTTGAGGAAACATATCCAAGTAGCTTTGATAAAAATTTAAGCTAGGGTTTCGCTAATTTCTGCAGAAATTTCAGTTTTAGGGTTTATGCAACTCATTGAAGGAGATCTTCAGCTCACTAGTGTTCTCCTATATTTCAAAGGCTTATTGTTGGTAGTCATAAGTCCAACAAAACCTAAAAGTGATAGTCTAGCCTAGCCGCTAGGTTTTCTAGCCTAGTTGACAAGGGGTTGTGAAGAATCTAAAATTATGATGAACAAAACTATGATGGAATATAAGCTTGATGGATCAAGCAACTTCAAGTTCTTGGAAGAAAATACTTCGAAGGAAGACTTATTTTGGGTGATACAAAAAGGTGACACTGTGACTACCTCCTTCATGAATATGTTAGATGACAGAGATCAACCATGTGCCATTGGAGAAATCATATCATCATCCTCAGGTATGCACTTGTATATATATTATTTGTATCATTGTCATGAGGGTAATTGCAGGATGAAGGAACCTTTTGTTGAAGTCATGGATCTACGGGGATCTCAGTGCATTTAGAGGAACATCACACTGGAAGTGAAGACTACGGGTTTGATTGTTGTAACTATCATTCCTCTAACCTATATTTCTAAAGATTTCTACATTACAAGTAGGTGTTATAGCCGTGACAACAATCCTTAAATTGTTTTGATTCTAGAGATGTACTCATTATTCTCCTTTAGGAGATATTCTTGTTTTGGTTCCTCTTTTTTTCTTGTTCCATACAGGTTAAGAACAAAGAAAGATGCTTATCCGTCAGAGGGAGTCACTTGACTCAGAGGGAGTAAAAAATATTTAAGAAACAGGAATAATAGAACCATCATTGAGACAACCAATGCAATAATACATGATCAAAATCTGTCTATAATTCCATGGGCAGAAGCATGCATGACACGGTATATGTTCAGAGCAATAGTCTTCACCAGACTTTGAAAAACATAAATCCCGAAGAAACCTTCACCGGAGTGAAGCCTGAGATTGAAGACTTTAGGATATTTGTGTGCCCAATGTATTTTCATGTACCCAAAGAGAAGAAGTCCAAGCTAGACCCTTCAGGAAGAACAAATACATTTATGGGATAAATAGTGAATCTTCGAAGACATTCCATATTTACATCCCTAGTTGGAGAAATATTGAGACAAGCAGAGATGTTGTCCTTGAAGAAGATATTTTCTTTCAAAGATCCAAATAATCTCAGATGGATATTGACAGTGAGACAATACCTTCTCCCCCTTCAACATTTCAGAGGGAGACAAACATTATTCTAGCTGATCCAGCTCCTCCAGTTAATATGTCCAGACATTATTCCAGTATAATGCACTACTTCTTGGGACAAGAAGTATGATAGAGGACGGATAAGATTTTCCTAAGTCAAGGAAAATATACAGTGGAAATATTAAAGAAGTTCAATATGACCGAATGAAAATCCACAGTGATGGATTTGAAGAAAATGAATGATGATGATTCAAACGAGATTGATCCACAACTGATTGGATCACTGATGTATCTAACACCATACTTGATTCACACAATGCAGTGAATGTACTTAGTCATTCCATGATTCATCCGAGAAAAACTCACTGGACAACAACGAAACATGTATTGAGATATCTACGAGGCACAATTAGATATGGCCAGTGATATGTCTCCATTGTAAACTTGAGTTTGCAAGGATATGTTGAATGGACAGAAATTACAGTGGACCGGAAGAACACATTTGGTTCTTGTTTTACCGTGAAGTTTTCCATGGTTTCCTGGTGCAGCAGGAAACAAATCCTTGTGGCCTTGAGTACCACAAAAGCAGAGTATATATCATGGAGTATGCGAAGCAGTGTGGCTTCATAAACTTCTGACAAATTTACTTGATCATGAGATGGATTCTATGATTATAACCAGAGTTGTGTGAACATATTTGAGAAACTTGTGTTACATGATAGATCGAAACACATTGAGATAAAATATCACTATATCAGAGACATGATGCAGAGGAAAATAATACACATGCAGTACCTTCCTACACATGAGCAGATTGCAAACATCTTCACTAAATTAGCTTGGTGAAAGATACCTCCCTAGTTGAGAGGGAGTGTTGATAACTACAACCAAGAACAAAGTTAAAAACATATCCGAGTGAGAATTGGCATGATGAAGAATGCCTCCCTAGATGAGAGTGAGTGTTGATGATTGAAACTATGTGAGACATTCTCCAAGACATTAACTCGAGAGAGAGATTCTGAGAGGGGTGTGTGGTTCCTATCTGAGACAGAGCTGGAATGTAGAGATGGCCTTGTCTTTACAGAGAGTTGAGACGAACTCCAGATTATTCTCCTATGTAACGCAATGAGAAAGGAGATCTGCAGAGTTGGACGTGCTTGTGGCTGAGCACAAGATGAACGTGTGAATTCCCAAAGAGATGGGTGCATCGTCATGAGATAGAGATGAATATGACATATTATCCTCCTTTGAGAAAAGAGTTGATGATGAATTCCCAATGACTCTCCTGTGTAATGCAGTGGGAAAGAATATCTGTTGAGTGGACGTGCCTGTGGATGAGCACAAGTGAACGTGATCCTAGTGATTGAGAACTAGTGAGAGTGGTTCTTCTGTGTAATGCATTGAGCCAGAGATATGGAAATCCCTATGGATGTGCCCCTAGTGGCTGGGCACTAGTGGGTGTATGAGATCCCTTGCTATATTGTTCAAGAGTCAGACCTGCCTGTAACCCTAATTGTAATGTAAAGGGTACAGGTCAGCCCCACCTTAATGTAATTGATAATTAATGTAAAATATAATTTATCTGGTTAATATTAATTATATTGTGAGTTATATAGGTCGGCCCTATTGTGCCAATATACACTTTTGTTGATAGGTCAATTCTAATATAAGTAAAGGTAGATTCCCCATTCAGGAATCATATCTTTTGTGTTGGTTTGGAAATTTTAGAAAGTACATCCACTTGGGAAAAGTGTGCACCTCTCTTGGGTGATAGTCTTCTAGGGTTTGTGAGGACCCTTTTGTGTGCTAGGTTTTCTTGGTGGTGAAGGTATTTCTCCTGAAAAATATAGAAAAGGATTGGTTGGGTTTTCTTCCCTTGTTGAGAAGGGTTTGCCGGGATACTTCTTGTGTACTTGTGCATGGTGTTTCTTCTTGTGATCTTGGTTGTTGCAACAAATTGTCTATGGTTTAAGTAAAATTCTAAAATATGAATGAACTTCATGCTTAAGCCTAACTTATTTAAAAATCAACATGGTGGACATTCTCTAGGACACAAACCTGAGAGAGAGCCCCTAAGAGGGATGTGTGGTTCCTATATGAGACAAATATGGGATGTAGAGATGGAATCCTCTTTATAGAGAGTTGATAAGAACTCCAGATGATTCTCATGTGTAATGTAGTGAGAAAGGAGATCTGTAGAGCTGGACGTGCCTGTGGCTGAGCACAAGGTGAATGTGTGAAATCCCAAAGCATTGGGTGAATTGTAATGAGACATAAATGAAGATGATGCATTAGCTTCCTCTGAGCAGAGAGTTGATGAGAAACTCCAGATGACTCTTCTATGTAATGTAGTGGGAAAGAAGATATGTTGAGTGGGCGTGCCTATGGACAAGCACATGTGAACGTGATCCTAGTGGCTGAGCACTAGTGAAGAAGTTGTTCTTCTGTGTAATGCAGTGAGCCATAGATATGGAAATACCTATGGATGTGACCCTAGTGGTTGAGAACTAGTGGATGTATGAGATCCCTTTCTATATTGTTCAAGACTCAGACCTGCCTGTAACCCTAATTGTAATGTAAAGGGTACAGGTCGACCCCACCTTCATGTGATTAATAATTAATGTAAAATATAATTAATCTGGTTAATATTGATTATATTATAAGATAGAGAGGTCGGCCCTGTTGTTCCAATAGACACTTTTGTTGATAGGTCAAGTATAATATAAGTAAAGGTAAATTCCCCATTGAGGAATCATATCTTTTGTGTGAGTTTGGAAATTTCAGCAAGTACATCTACTTGGGAAAAGTGCGCAGCTCTCTTGGGCGCCAGTCTTCTAGGGTTTGTGAGCACCCTTTTGTGTCCTAGTTTTTCTTGGTGATGAAGGTCTTTATCTTGAAGAATATATCAAAGGATTGGCTAGGTTTTATTCCCTTGTTGAGAAGGGTTTCCCATGATACTTCTTGTGTACTTGTGCATGGTGTTTCTTCTTGTCATCTTGGTTGGTGCAACAAATTGTCTATGGTTTAAGTAAAATGATAAAATGGAATGAAATTAATGATTAATCCTAGATTATTGAAAAATTAACATGGTATCAAAGCATAGGTCTTGAAGAACCCATTGCACAAGAAATTTTCAGCCATCTTCTCTCTCCTGCAAAACCGTACAACCCTCCTAGGATTTCCATAAATTTCGTACGTCCTACCATTCTAAGAGGTTTAAACACTTGGAACTTGGAAATTGGGGATAAAAATACCATAGGAGTGTATGACCTCCTTCAACACACCTCCAACAAGCTTCGGATTGAAATTCTGAGCATTTTAAAATTTTGTCCCTAGGGTTTCTAGGGTTTTGCTAATTTCTGTAGAAATTTCAGTATTAGGGTTTCTGCAACTCATTGAAGAAGCTCTTCAGCTCACCATTGTTCTCATATATTTAAAAGGCTTATTTTTGGCAGTCATAAGTCCAACAAAACCTAAGAGTGCTAGCCTAGCCTAGCCATTAGGTTTTCTAGCCCAGTTGACAAGGGGTTGTGAAGAATCTAAAATTATGATGAACAAAACTATAATGGAAGATAAGCTTGATGGATCAAGAAACTTCAAGTTCCTGAAATACAAGAATTAAAAGGAAGACTTATTGTGGGTGATACACAAAGGTGACACTGTGAATACCTCCTTCATGAATAGGTTAGAGACCAGAGATCAACCATGTGCCATTGGAGAAATCATATTAGCACCCTCATGTATGCACTTGTATATATATTATTTGTATCAATGTCATGAGGGTAATTATAGGACGAAGGAACCTTTTAATGAAGTCATGGATCTAGATGGATTTCAGTGCATTCAGAGGAACAACACACTGGAAGTGAAGACTCCAGGTTTGATTGTTGTAATTGTCATTCCTTTAACCTATATTTCTAAATTCTGCTACAATACAAGTAGGTGTTGTACTTGTGACATTAATCCTTAAATTGTTTTGATTCTAGAGATGTATTCATTATTATCCTTTAGGAGATATTCTTGTTTTGGTTCCTCTTGTTTTCTTGTTCTAGACAGGTTAAGAACAAAGGAAGATGCTTATCCTTCAGAGGGAGTCACTTGACTCGGAGGGAGTAAAAAATATTTGAGAAAGAGGAAGAATAGAACCATCATTGAGACAACCAATGCAATAATGCATGATCAAAATATTTCTATGTTTCGATGGGCAGAAGCATGCATGACACAATATATGTTAAGAATACGAGTCTTCACAAGACTTTGAAAAACATAACTCTCGAAGAAACCTTCACCGGAGTGAATCCTGAGATTGAACACTTCAGGATATTTGGGTGCCCAATGTATTTTCATGTACCCAAAGAGAAGACATCCAAGCTAGACCCTTCAGGGAGAAATGATACATTTATGGGACAACAATGAATCTTCGAAGACATTCCAGATCCACATCCCTCATCAGAGACAGATTGAGACAAGCAAAGATGTTGTCCTTGAAGAAGTGGTAGCCTTTCAAATATCCAAAGAATCTCAGATGGAGATTTATAGTGAAACCCTTCTCCCCCTTCAACATTTCAGAGGGAGACATACATTATTCCAGCTGATCCAGTTGCTCCAGTTGATATGTCTAGAGATATTGCAGTAGGGAATAAAAGGCCTTCCTAGGTTCACTTTGCATGAGGCAGAGGAACATACAAGCCCCTCAAGGCACATCTAAAGAAATAAAAAGAGCTTTTCAAGCTATCCTTCATTCATGAGCCACTTCATTGATTTTGAGCCTCCTTGTCTTGGAGAAGCAAAAAGAGAACAGGTAGGGCAAGATGCCATAACAGAAGAATACCAATATATCATAAAAGAATGATGTATAAGATATTGCTCAGAGACTAGAAGGGAAATTTGTGGTAACTTCCAAGGGGATCTATAAGATCAAACATGCAGTTGATGGAAGTGTCGAGAAATACAAAGAGAGATCTATAGCCAGAGGATTCTCACAAACATAGGGAGTTGTCTATGATGAGACACTTGATCCAGTAAGCCTAATACTCTTCCATCCATACTACCATCTATGAGTTGGAAACTATATCATATGGATGGATTCTTGATGAGTTTGGGTTTCAACAAGTGTATTGTTGATCCAAACCTATATTATTACAATGTTGGTGACGAGAGCCTGATTTTGATGACTTATTCAGAAAGCCTTGTTGTTGTATACAAGTAAGCTTTGAATTTTTATTTCGAGATGAAGGATATGAGTATGATGCACTACTTCTTAGGGAAAGAAGTATGACAGAGGAATGATGAGATTTTCTTGAGTCAAGGAAAATATACAGTGGGAATATTAAAGAAGTTCAATATGACAGAATGCAAATCCACGATGATGGATTTGAATAAAATGAATGATGATGATTCAAATGAGATTGATCCACAACTGATTGGATCAATGATGTATTTGGTTAACACCAGAATTGATTCATTCTATGCAGTGAATATACTTAGTCATTCCATGAGTCAACCAAGATAGACTCATTGGACAACAACGAAACATGTATTAAGATATCTACGAGGAAAACTTAGATATATCATGTGATATGTCTCCAATGTAGACTTGATATTGCAGGGATATGCAGAATGGAATAAAAGTACAGTGGACCAGAAGAGCATATTCGATTGTTGTTTTACTGTGAATTTTTCGATGGTTTCCTAGTGCAGAAGGAAACAAATCCCTGTGGCCTTGAGTACCACAGAAGAAGAGTAAATATCATTGAGTATGCGAAACAATGCAACTTCATAAACTTATGATAGATCTACTTGATCATGAGATGGATTCTATGATTATAACCAGAGTTGTGTGAAGCTCTTTGAGAAACTTGTGTTTCATGATAGATCGAAAAACGTTGAGATAAAATATAACTATATGAGAGACATGATGTAGAGGAAAAGAGTACAGATGCAATACCTCCCTACACATGTTTTGGAAGCCCCATAATATTTTCACTTCTTAAAGAAAAGAATAATAAATTCCGTAGCTGCCTCCGCTTAATCATATGAACATTGCTACTTGAAAGATGAGTCTTGGGCTATAAAAAGGTTTCTATTTTTCCTAGTTCTCGTTTTCATGCTTCGTTCATGACTGAAAGCATGAACAAAGCATTGAAACTTTTTGAATTTATTGCATTTGAATTTAAGGTTTATTTCCCTAGGAGAATAAATGTTCATATAAACCTTTTTAAGGATGATATTTTTCTTTAAGGCCTATCTCATGTCAATAAAATGGTTGTTTTTAAATTGCTCATTGTTATAAGGTCTACTCTGGACATTTAAATGATACACCGAGAATCGATTGATGTTAGGCTGTGAGTTTGTTCCATGTATGATTCTTGGTAAATCCTTTTTATGGTCGTTATGTTGTGATTTTTCAAACACCTCTTTTCTTAACATTATAATGAGCAACTCCACCCTTTACACAATGACAATACTTAAACGCATCTGGTCGTATTTTGTACTCTGCTAGATAGTGGAAGTTTGAAAATGACATGTCCATCATTTCAAGTTAAGTCTCGGTTTTTGTTCTGTACCCTCAGTGTTTCATTACACAAAACACTCGATTCTCTTATGAAACCCCTTATTCCTCCATTAATTCATGCGAGGGTTTTTCTTCCTTGGTTTTAGCCCTGGTTCTTCCTGTTTTATGAAACCCTTCATGGTCACAATGATTTATGTTACCACCGTGACTGCTTGTCTGAATCCACATGGCCCCTGTTGTCCATGTTGAACCAAATGGCTCACAAACCCTGCTCCTGTATGACGACGCAAGGGAAGACCTCAAGGGTCAAGGCTGGCTCGAATTTCTTGAGAAATTTCAAGGTTACAATTTGCAAGTGGCCGAGGAATTTTCCCTCTCTTTTGATGGATGCCGAGCCAAAGTAGGTGAAATTCAAGTCGAAATCACCGAGGAGTTTTTAAGCTAGGCAACAGGTCTTCCAATTAGCAGGAAAAAATGGTTTAAGAATTCCAAGGTAGAGGAGGTGCCCTGGAGTCTGTTCTTTACTTCTAGGAAAATCCAGTGCCGTGATAAAGGTATGCCTATATCTCTGTTAAAAACTAGGTGGCACGGTTTATTATCAATCTTGAGATAGCTCGTTACATGCGAGGGTTTCTTTGGCCTTGTTTTTCTATATCACATAAGGCTGTTAATGAACTTCATCAGTTTCCAGTTGAATATGCCTTTCTTTTTATTGAAGAATTTATATAAGATGGCCAAGAGTTATAAGAGACAGTGTTTAAATTCTAGTTTTTTTCATCATGGATTGATAAGGATGCTGTTAGTCCATCATTTAAAATTGTAGGGAGAGAATTGGGACACTTTCCTATCTCGAAATGTCTTTGTTACACCTAGCCCCGTAGAGGTTGACAAGCCCATGTTAGAAGAAACCCCAATCCCTTCCATTGAAAGAATAGTCTCCTCATTCAAAGAACCTTGTGATAAGGCCGCGCTTGATGAGCCTATGTCCGAGAAACAAGATGTTGATCCAAGAGCCTCTGAATTTCATGACCATGAACAATACGCCTGTCCTAACACCTTTGAAAAAATCACGAACAGGCCCTCGCACAAACGGTCTAAAAATGACTCAGATGTAGGGTTTAAAAACAAAAGGGCAGGGAGATTAATTTCTAGGAGTCTTCGAAATAAAGAAAAGTCTCATATGAGCTCGATCAGAGCGATCGAGGTCCATGAGACCTCTGATTCTAAGATCAAGAAATTCTTAGCAAAAGAAGACCCAAGTTACCTCAAACCAGATCTCAGCCAGACCTACGATTTTGTAGACAATCTGCCACTGTGCCAAAAGCATAGAAAAGGTTTTCCAGGGATCAAAATCAGTAAAGAACCTATAGACAACAGTGGTAGAATTCTGATACACGACCATGGATATCCTCAAACAACTATTCCAGATCCACAGTGTGAGGTTTGTTTGTTTTGGATCGACAAATATTATGCAGATATACCTTCCCTTCAACTGCATATCAAAACCCTCACCACTTAGATCGAATCATTAATGAGTGAAAATCATAGACTAAAGTTCAGTGCTCAAAGGCAAGGGAAGTGCTTGAAAAGAACTGGAAACATAATAATAAAGAATGATGAGTGTGTTATAATAGTAGTTAACTCTGAGGTCTTATGAGTCAAATTTAGCATGCAATTAAGAGGTAAAGATTTGTTTGTTTATCTTAGTTGTATTTTTAGTTTTTCTATTAATATAGATTTAATTAGATTTTTGTTGTTAAAATAAAACTAACTACAGAATCAGTTGATTCTGTAGCAAGTCTATTCTCATTCAAATTTTTGGAAATTATTGGTTAGAATAATTTCTAAACTCCATTTTCGTTTTTCCTTTCAGGATATTGTGTAGCTAGTGGTGATCTGATTGTATGGACCATTTTTGAGCTTATTAGCCATTTCTTGGGCTCATATTTTGTAAACAGAAACAAGCTTTTTATAGTTTTGAGAGATACAGTGTGATATGGAGTGGTTCTATTACCCTCTATTTTGTAATTAGTAAACCATTTTGAGATTTAATTTTATCCCACAAGATAAGATGTTTAGCTCGAATGCACTCTTTAAATATTAGAGATTTTTGTAATGAAGGCATCCTTGCCCGGGGCATAAGACGGACGTTTGATTCATAGACTTTAATGGAACAACAATGCACATTTTGGCTTTAGATTCTTGTGGATGGTTTCTTCATTTAAGTTTTGTTTATCCTGATATGATAATAGGTTTTGATAGCTTTAGTCTTCATGATTTATTATGTTATTGGGATAATTCCTTTATAAATGTTGTCCATAAATAATGCTTCAGATATTAATCGTGTGATCATCTATTCAGCTTCAATTACAGGATTTCTCCTTTAATTTTTGTTGAAAGATTAAGTGCAAGGATGTTTGCTAACAGATTTTTCTTAATGTAATTACTTGCAATCATGAGATCACAATAACTATTGGTATGATTATTTTTGTTATTAAAATTTAACTGCCAACATAATTGTTCTACATTTATTCAGAACATAATTAAGGTCCATTGCAGGTTTCCCTCTTGGACAAGGTGGTTAAATGTTTTCTGATCGCACAGATGTTTGGATGCATATCATCAGCTCACTGACATGTTAGCTCAATTTCATTTTTCTGCTATCTTTTTATCGCTGAAATTCGAATGTAAAGTTTGGCTTTTGACCATCTATACGTTTTTGTTTCATAACATTTTCTTCCATTAGTTTGAGACTTATAAAAGAAAAATCAAAAATATTTTTATGTTCTTTCTTTATCTTCTTCTTCAAAGAAGTCATTTTCACATTGAGTTTAGTAAGTTTAGATTAAAAACTTGCAGCTTGTAGATAATGTATATAAATGAGAGTTATCTATCTTTTGCTTAAATACGCCTATTACAGTCACATTAGAGCATATGTACACACACACACACACACACACACACACACATATAGTATTTAGTAATTAGTTATTTATTTATTTTCTTTTATTTTGTTTCTTTTAGGAATCTTAGATTGGCCAACGGAGCCATTAAATCCGTCAGAATGAGTTATACCAAACAACTTGGGTTACTTAGTAAACCTTGGACCAGACTCATTCTTCCAATTGATAGACGGTCATTTTCGCTTGTCAACAACATGAGAAGATTGCATACATCTTCACCAAATTAGCTTGGTGAAGGATACCTCCCTAGTTGAGAGGGAGTGTTGATGACTACAACCAAGACAGAGTTTGAAGCATTTTCATATGATATTTGGCCTAATAAAGAATGCCTCTCTAGCTAAGAGGGAGTTTTGATGATTAGAACTGCATGAGAAATTCTCCAGGACATAAACCTGAGAGAGAGCCCCTGAGAGGGGTGTGTGGTTCCTATATGAGAAAGATATAGAACGTAGAGATGACCTCCTCCTTATAGATATTTGATAAGAAATCTAGATGATTCTCCTCTGTAACATAGTGAGAAAGGAGATCTTCAGAGTTGGACGTGCATGTGGCTAAGCACAATGTGAACGTGTGAAATCCCAAAGTGATGGGTGCATCGTCATAAGACATAAATGAAGATGATGTATTAGCCTCCTCTGAGTAGAGATTTGATGAGAAAATCTAGATGAATATCATGTGCATTGTAGTGGGAAAGAATATCTGTTGAGTGGACATGCATGTGGACGAGCACAGGTGAACGTGATCCTAGTAGCTGAGCAGTAGTGAAGAAGTTGTTCTTCTGTGTAATGCAGTGAGCTAGAGATATGGACATCCCTATGGATGTGCCCCTTGTGGATGAGCACTAGTGGGTGTATGTGATCCCTTGATATATTGTTCAAGAGTCAGACCTTCCTATAAATCTAATTGCAATGTAAAGGGTACAGGTTGGCCCCACCTTAATGTGATTGATAATTAATGTAGAAGATAATTAATCTGGTTAATATTAATTATATTATGAGATAGAGAGGTCAGACATGTTGTGCCAATAGACACTTATGTTGATAGGTCAAGTATAATATAAGTAAAGGTAAATTTCCCATTGAGGAATCATATCTTTTGTGTGAGTTTGTAAATTTCAGTGAGTACATCTACTTGGGAAAAGTGCGCACCTCTCTTGGGTGCTAGTCTTCTAGGGTTTGTGAGAACCCTTTTGTGTGCTAGTTTTTCTTGGTGGTGAAGGTATTTCTCTTGAAGAATATAGCAAAGGATTGGTTGGGTTTTCTTCCCTTGTTGAGAAGGGTTTCCCAGGATAGTTCTTGTGTACTTGTGCATGGTGTTTCTTCTTGTGATATTGGTTGTTGCAACAAATTGTCTATGGTTTAAGTAAAATGCTAAAATGGAATGAACTTCATGCTTAAGCCTAGCTTATTGAAAAATTAACAGACCATTGGAGAATTTCTATGGGATGTAGTATTCTTGGAAGTAACAACTGGAGATTGAGCTCTCCTTTCAAAGGGACCTTTACCCATTTTCTTATAAAAA
Source organism: Picea engelmannii (assembly GCA_009831015.1). Lineage (NCBI taxonomy): Eukaryota > Viridiplantae > Streptophyta > Pinopsida > Pinales > Pinaceae > Picea > Picea engelmannii. Next base: position 391,372 of record ML803565.1, on the reverse strand, counting down.
TAATTAGTATTGAGTAATGTTTCTAGGTCACCAACATTGTGTATAGGATTACTTTGGTTGTTACCTTTTTATTCTTCATTCAAGATAGTCTGTATGAAGGAATTACTTAATCCCACTGGAATCATATGTCCTACAAATATTTTGTTCAGATCAAATCCTTTAATGCTTTTAGCATACTTTAAATTCACATTGTTGAAAAGATTTTCAAACTCGTCAATTTTATTTATATTTATGAACATGAAATCTCCAATCTTCCATGGCAGGGGAATAAATTTCTTTTTCCTTTTTTTTATGGAAACAATGTATCCATAAGTTGTATTTCCTTTCCACCTCTATAATGAACAGTTTGTTAGATACATGATATGGTAGAAAATAATTATTTTATTTCGATCAGAATATCCTTATGACACTGTGATTCTCCATTTGTTCTATTGTTCACTTTTTCTCTAAGAA
>ML803565.1:364700-377120 GCA_009831015.1 Picea engelmannii | reverse complement strand
CACCCCATAAATTATGGGAATCAGTTGATGACTTGGATATTATCTGTATCTGGTGATTTGGTTGACAAATGATATTGCATTCTTCAAATAATTTGTGAAAAGAAAAAGAAAAAAGAAAGAAAAAGAAAAAAGAAAAGAAAAAGGAAAAAGAAAGAAAAAGAAAAAAGAAAAGAAAAAGAAAAGAGGGCTAAAAAGAATTGAAACAAAGACCCCATGCAATAATAGCAACTTGGTCATACCTTTCAAGCATGACCAAGTTCTTTTAAATTTTCAATGTTGATAGGTTAGTGAATGCATCTGATCACACTGTCTAATCTTGGTCAGATAGCCCCTAGGTTAGAACTAGTGAATAAATCTGATCAGACCATCTAATCCTGATCAGATAGTCCCTAGATTAGAATTAGTGAATACATCTGATCAGACCATCTAATCCTGATCAGATAGCCCCTAGAAAGAATAAAATCTTAACCCAACTGTTTAATCTGGGTTAATTGCCTTATGACAGTAGGTTAGGATGTAGATTAATTGCCTTGCCAAAATAAAGCCAGATCGATAAAGATGTTACCCTATGACTCCACTACCTAAGTGTAATTGAATTGATGTCCCCTTGGTGGTGTATATGAGAAAAATCGAAGGAAAACCCATGAGAATGTCCTTATCCTAAGTTTTTCCTACATATGACATTTTCCGCCCCCTACCTATGTCTCATTCACTTTTCAAAGGCCCAGATCACGGTGCTTAGATCAACGGTTCATATAGCATTCCAGACCCCCCCGCCCGTTCTGCCTTTAACGGAGGGGGGGGGGTCCGGAATCGGCGATAATCTTTGCACAGATCTGAACGGTTCAGAAAGGAGCGCGCTAATCTACGACTTACAGTGGATTCTGGACCCCCCCCTCCCTTCTGCCTTTAACAGAGGGGGGTGGGTCCGGAATTGGTTATAACTCGGGCACACATCTGGACGGCTCTGAAATGAGCGCTCACATCTACGGCTCACATTGAATTCCGGACCCCCCCCTCCGTTCTGCCTTTAATGGAGTGGGGGGGGGTCCGAAATTGGTATTAAAGTATGTGCTAAGATCTGCGGCCTCAAATCCATCGCGTGGATCTATGATTCCAAATGGATTCCGCCCCCCCCTAGCATTCTGCTTTTAACCAAGGGGGGGGGTCCGGAATGAATATTCCCCGCAGGTGGGCCCATTGTCACAGGTGGCTCTAGCCTATTGGTCAAGAGGTCCCATCACCCACATGCTGCCTGACAGCCCGTCACTCATAGACGTCACCCTCCCCCGAACCCACTTGTCCCACTCGCTCCCGGTCTGAGTCCCATCTCATAACTGCTGCCAGTCCCTGCTGTCAGGCCTCACCCTTTCCGTTTATGGCTAGCCCTCTTCGGTGACTTTTACCTCCAATCGCGTGCCTCCACGTCATCTCCCGTATACATTGGCCGCCGTCACCTGCCATCTCATCCCTAATGGCCCGTTGTACATTAATAACCGGATAATATGCACATCGTCATGCTAACCATTTTCCTGCGTCTGACCGACCCAGTTTTGAATAAAAGTACCGTTGTGCCCCTTTTCACTCGTTATTCATCGCTCGCGCCAGAACCATCCCTCGCACCAGAAAACTTATCTATCATATTTCCATTGCTTCCCCGTCATTTTCCTCCACCCCATTAGACCCCACTAACGTTGTTTATTGCAGGTACAGTAGCCGAAATGGTTTCTAAGACAAAGCAAGCTGAGGAGGAAGAGAATCCGTTCGTTCCTCCTCTGGTCGACCTGGATAAAATCCCTCTGGTTGACAAAGATCAGTTGATAGCGGACACCATATGCATTTTTGACTTCTATGATCTGCAATCATGGCTCCGAGAAGTTTTCCTGGACCAGAGCGACGAGATTGGGCTCTGGGAGTCCAATCTGCCCCTCTATCTGTTTCCCCAAATTCATCATTTCCCAGAGTTTGCACTCAAGTGCCAAGCTCACTACGTCCCCGACCAGAAAGACATTGTTTCTTCCTCTGGGGACGTCCTCTTCTTCATCACCCCAGAGGATAATGACCAAATGATGCAGATAACTCGCCCAGAATCTGCGTCCCCATTCAACCTGGAAATCCTCACTGAGCTCTATCAAAAAATGAATTTCCCGCAGAGAGCTCAGATAGTGGAGCTTTTCCTCCCCACTTCCACTCCACTCCCGACCACCAATCCCCCGTATCCTTCCTCTTTGTTTTCCGTCAACGGAAACCAAATTATTTCTTCCCTGTGTGCCCTGCTCGGGTACTATTCCGATCAGTGGGTGGATGAACCCATCCTGGGTTTTCTATCTATCTTTTCAAATGATGAACAACCAACCACTCAATTCGATTACAACACCTTTTTGGCCAATAACATCCATGAGAAATTCATGAATTTCACAACAGAGGGCATGTTCAGGTATTCATCCATTCTGGCCTACATGTTCATGTACTTCCAAGCGGACAGGTTCAATTTCTCTCTGCAAAAGATGGACGCCGACGGGAGGCCACAGCCGGTCACAGCGTGGACGTCTCTTCTAAAGTGCAATTCTGTCGAATACGACTTCACGGCATTCATTGATCAGTTTTACCACCCTGTGGTAAGTATGTTGAGTGGCATGCCTAAGCCACGAATAAATGACAAAGTCCGGAGAATCCTACAACTCTCAGACAATGCGAAGACAGGAGACTGGTACTTGTACCAGCATCTTTTCGAGATCCGAGTTTATGGGTGCGATTTGACACCATACAAGCTTCCGCGATATATACCGGTAAGGATTTTTGCACTGGAATATATTAGACAAATGAAGAATTCTGATGATATCCACTTTGTTTCCCTCAAAAAGAAGCAATAGTTGCGGATTAAAGGGCAGATAGGTTCATTCATCTGCAATAATAGAGGCGCTGGTGATGAAGCAGACAAACTGTTGAGGGAAATGAAATTTATGAAAAGCTTCACCTGGCATTATGATCCTTGCGAAATCATTTCTGAGATGAGAGTCAGAAATAAGAACGCCCCATATGCACATGAGCCCAGGCCCGAAATCGAAAGATTTGCTAATCAAACAGAATGGGAGCCTGATACGTTGGTGGATGTGGAACCAACTGTTGGGATGGAAAAGCAGGTACCCTCAACAAGCGCGCCACTCACTGCCACACCTCAGAATCCCAAGGAAAAGAGGCCCCGACAAGAATCATCGTCTCCCGTGACAGAGGTGTCATCGGAGGAGTTTAATATGCACGCCAAAAAGCCAAGGACAGCTCCAACGACAAGCACGACTGTGGAACAAGAGATCACGACCACCACAGTGACCACCCCGGGGGTCAAGCCCACCATCCCACCTTTCGGCTCGAGTCAACACAAGGCGATTATAGCATCGTCTGTAAAACCCACGGAATCTCCCACAGATACTCCACCAAGCAAGACTGGGCCCAAATTGGGCATTTTTGAAAAATATGACTTGATCAAAAAGAAGAATCAGACCCTTACCAGCAGCGCTTATGCCCAATTTCAGAAGCAGTCAGCCACAGCTCAACACAGGATCCTTTCGACATTCGATACAGAGAAAGGGAGGATGCATATGGCCTACCTCCATGCACAAGTGCCGGATCCCAAAGTAATATCCGATTACAAAAGGGTCACCGTCGAGTTCCAGGCCAAGGACGTACACCCCGCGGACCAGATGGATCTGCATAAGCAGACCGGAGAGATGGTTTTCCACACTTTAGCCCAAGCTACAGCTTCTGCTTCAAAGTATCGGATAGCTTTGAGCAACGCCCAGACCCAACTAAAGATGGAGAAAATATCATCTTTCGCGAAGGACAACAAAATCAAAAAATTGGAGGATTTGGTCCTCAAGATCGAGTATGACCCTGCGAATGTCAAAGTAGCTGAAGAAATGATTAAGAATAAAAACGCTGACATCGCGTCCTTAAGGAAGCAGCTAAAGCTCCCTCCAACAGAGGATCCACAAACGAAGGAGATAGCTGAAAAAGAAGGGGAAAAAGATGAAATGATGAGATTACTCATGGAGCAGAACGCTCAGTTAAGGGAGATGGAGGCCGAGATGGAAAGACTGTTAAAGGAGAAAGAACAGACGAAGACAGTGGAGGCCATTCCCTTAAGTGCTATCCCCATTGCAGGATTGAGCACAGCGATAGTGACATCAGTTCCATCCACGACAACAGTGCAGATACTAGAAGGCACCATAGACCTGGCCAAGTCTATGGAGAGAATGAATTTGCAGGAGTCTGAAATCAGTAGACTCAAGAAATAAGTGGAAAATCTCCAAGAGCTAAAGACTTCTTTCCAGACAAGTCTAGCCAAGGAGAAGTAGGTGAATGAGCAAATCCGGAAGGAGCTACAACAGCTCCAAAAGCAGACCGTGGCAGGGAAGACTTTGGCTGAGGCCAAAGAAGTGATATGGATTGATATTTCCAAGTCCATAAATGAAATATGGCCCATGTTTCAAATAATGTTTGAGCAAAACGAGTTGCTCGAAAGGAGCAAACAAGCTGTGGAGAAAATCAGGACAGAGCCGAGAGACATGCCAGCTCAAGCTAATGAAATCATAAGGTTCCTAAATTCAAAGACCAGGGAGGAACTAGAAGAATTGAAGATCGAGGACAGGACAGAAACAATATTGGAGGTGAAAAGAGTTCTGACCAAAAGAGGCCTTATGCTCCAGCTTGAGGAGAAAATCCAAGTTATGGATCAAGGAGTGCAAAGGTTTTTCCACAAGATAGATTCTCTGCAAAGAAAAGGCCTGCCTGGTATGAAGGTCATCAACGACAAATTAATGACACTCCCGGATTATAAGAAGAAGTTGACTGAAGCGTCTATTTCCAAGTTTGCAGGAGTACAAGGGAGTATCACGGGAAAAGCATTCATAGAGGCCCTGCAGTTGGATATTGATATCCAACATGAAAATAAACACATATTCGTCATCAAGCCCACATTTTCCAAGTACACGGATATGGACGAAGTATACAGGAGATTGCTTAAAATCATATTGCCAGGTCATATCAGGTGGGAGGAGCTGTGTGATCTGCTGGATTAGTAGATGAGCTGTCACGATCAACTCACCCGTCCAGTCAGAAGAGGTTGCGAGGGCACCTCGCCAATGGCCTACCCAGAAGTTCAGCAAACAGTTGTGATGAGTCACCAAACAGTTTTTGATTAGTTGAGTTAGTTATGCTAAAAATAGTATGGACATGTCCTGATCAGTTATGACAGGAACGTTTGTATTTTGACTTATAAATACTTCTTTTTTCAATGTATTGAGGGTTGTTGATTTACACACCCTATTGCTATCAAGCTGTAACAATTTTGAGGAGGTCCACCATTAATAAAGAAGAGGCATTTTACAGGATTCTTGCGCATGTTCACTGGTGATGTGATTTTCTTAGTCAAATGTTTCCTTGCTCTGTAATCATATTGTTTTTCTATAACTAATCTTTACGAATAGCATTATGTTGCAGGATTTATCTCTGATACCCTGTTTCCGATTCTAAATATTTTAATGTTCATCTTCTAAATATCTTCAATTAAGAGATTCTTAAGTGCTTGTTAATTGGAGTTATTTTCCTTATCTTTTCTTCTGTTCATCACTTAAATTATTAAAGATCTAGTGAGCGTGTTATCTCGCCTTGTGAAAAATTCCTTTAGCGTTTCTTGTTGTTTCTCAGATTCATTTAATTCAGACCCCATAGCCCAATGGATGTGTAGTTTGTCTCAACCAACTTCAAAAACCTCTTACAACAAAACCAACATTTTCTATAGCTAGCCTAATATCTTAATTTAAACAAAGCTAAATCATATAGAGAGATCCCTCTCTGAAGCTGGAAGGGCTAGATCCCATCTTTAAAAGCGGTTGGTTAAGGTTACCTTTGTGGATTTCTTCTTTTCAACCTCTAGGAAATTTACAGAGTGCTAACAACTTCATCCACTGTATGCGCCATGTCCTCATTCAGACCGTGTATGTACATGTCCTGTCTCACTACAGCCCACGTATACCTCAGAAACTAGGGTTTCTGAACTTTCGAGACTTTTGCCGTCATGATCTCAGACTTGTCGAAACTTTGATGCATCCATGAGATCTCCATATCTCCTCTCTCTCAGAATAGATCTTCAATACATGCTCAATATATACACTAGAGATACATAAGAGATGCATAAGATATGCATAAGATATGCACAAGAGATGCACAAGAGATGCATTTCACAAGAGACCCTTGCCTCTTATTTATATTCTCCAAGTAGCTTCCTTAGAAGCATCTTCTAGGTCACTTAACCAGTTCTAGATCACTTAACCCATTTATAGGTCACTTAGCCCATTTCTAGGTTACTTAACCCATTTCTATGACACTTAACCTATTTTCCTCATTTTAGGGTTAACCACTTCCCATAATTAGAAAGTTCTTCATTTTTTTATCATTTAAATATTCCTCCTTGACTTTGTCACCTCACTTTACCATTTAAATAATAATTTATTCTTTTCAAGAACTTTGACTTCTTTGACCTCTTGGGGCTTCAAGCCAACATATGAGGGTCCTTCATATTCGTAGGGACATAACTCTCAAACCATGAGGAGTTATGTGACATTCCACATACCACCGAAAATGACATGACAAGCACTATCCATCTAGGATAGTTCCACTGACAAATTCATTGATCTTCATCTCATTATTCCAAAAACAAGCATGGGTTCTCCAACCATTCTTCTAGGATAACTCAACCGTAAAACGTCTTCCCGTGAGAGCTCTCACCATAAGGGGACCACTTTTGGAGTTCATCCATTTGTATTCCTGATCAACCATGATAAGATAATAATGATTCATCTTTACATCAATTCAACAATGCATCATATACTAATGAAACCACATCGATCCATCTTCATCTATCATCATGTATCAGTGACAAGATATGACTATTATTCCACTTGACATCTATCCATTCTTATCAAGGAAAATACATATTACATTTGATATCAATCATCAATCAATCAATCCTTTGGCATCAATCAATCACTTGACATCAATTAATTAAACCTTTGGCATCGATGACAACATGATCCAACAATCTCCCCCTTTGGCATTGATGGCAATACCAACATTGATGTCAACACCAATCATTGATGTCAACATGTAGACAAGGCATGCTATACATCAATAGTCACCAATCACATCAATGTGACTATCTCTCCACATCAATAATGATCAATCACATCAATGTGACTTTCTCTCCCCCTTTGACATCAATGGAAAAGGGTCATTCTCCTCTTCTTGGGGCTACTCCCCTTTCCTGAATGCCTTTGATATTCCTCTGAATAATCTCTCCCGTTTTGAACAAGGGATATCAATCTGATGTAATGTTGAAGATACATCACTCAGGCTCCCCCTGTGATCAACGCTCCCCCTGTGACTATGCCTCTATGCTCTTTCTCCAAGTATATGGCTCTTAAATCAATTGTACATCTGATAAATATCTCCTCCTAGAATCATGGGAAGAATAATGACTCCCCCTATGGGTATGTCTACCCCTATATTCTCTGCAAAATGAACAATATGCTACCACATGACGATCCTTGGACCTGTCCATGTATCAAAATCATGCCATACCAAACATCATGAAGAAAAATATATGTCAATGAATGAACAAATACATAATGTACCAAAATGTGTGCCCACCATGCACAACACCTATGTACATCAATACCACAACAAAATGAATCCTCGTGTATGTATGAAAAATCCACCATAAAACATGTGCCAATCAACCTACTAGTAGGTGTATCTACCAATGTACCAGAAATGTATCAATCATGCATCAACTATGGATCTAGCCTCAATCCTCCATTCACTACAACAAATATTAAGCATCCAACAATACATGTACTAGTAGTGTGCTTCAATAGATCAATGACATCTCTAGCTAGCATCATCAAGATATATCCCATAACCAAGGTGCCAGAAATTCACTATCATAACCAACAATGTTCTTCAATAGAAGAATGCCTCAATCCATACTCATGGGTTAGTGCCATGCATCCAAGATAGCCTTTCATTTTATATCATCACATTACATAATCCAATATGGAATCATGAAAACCTGCAACAAACAATCTCAGAACCTGCAACAAACTATGTCATACCCTGCAATATAGAGTTATACCATCACATCAAGCTGCAACCCATATGCATAGCCTTTTTCCCAAGGCTTTACCACATATACGCAACCTGCTGCACAGAAAGATCACGTATGTACATGACCTATTCAAGGTCAGCATGCATATGTATGCAAATGTTACCACTGTCACCCATGTATGATTCAGTAGATGACACACTTGAGCCTCCCTTAAGGCTTCCATTGTGCTCTGGTTGTTTAGTCTTCTTCACCCACTTCTGAAGGTGTCCCTGCTTCTCATAACTCGAGCTTTGAGCTTCCATATTTTCAAAGATGTCTCCCTTCCTTACTTCATTCCTTCTTCTAGTCATTCTATATGAAGTCCTCATCATGGACCTTCTTCTTGTGTTCCAACAATCTTGGTATTTGTGGCCAAATCCACTACAGTTGTAGCATCTCATGTTGTGACACTAAACAACAACGTGTCCTACTTGATCACATCTCCAACACCTTATGGTGTTATGAAATCTTCCATTATTTCTCCTTTCATAAGATCTTCATTCCAAATCTTTGTGACCATATTCATTACATGAATAACATTGACCATGAAAAATATTTTCATACCTTTTCTTTGGTGTCCATATTCTTTGAGGTGTAAAGATGGCTTCTTGATGTCTTCCTTGCTTTTTTCTTTTGAAATTTTCTTTGCCTTGTGTACATGGTTGACTTGCAACATTATCTTCATCCTTTGAGAGTGAGGGACTTACCTCATGCTTTTTTGAGGTGCTTGCTTCAACATGTGTATTTTCTCTCTTGTATCTAATACCTGATTTATCATTTGGTGATCTTTGAATTTCCAAGATCCCATTCAAGATTTGTGAGCTATTCAAGAATTTGTTTGACTTCTCTACTTTCTTTCTAATATCAACAACTTCAGCTTCTAACTTATGACATGACTCTTCCTATTCATTTACTCGATACTTCAATAGTTCCTCTACCCTTTTGGATTCTTCAATTTGGGTCTTGAGATGGAAAGTAATTTCAATACTTTTGCTAATCTCATCATCTGCCTTCTTATCTTCTTTTTCATTCTTTAGTCTTGTGATCTCTTCTTCCTTTTCTTCTAATTGAGTCTTATTACTCTCTTCTTGTTCTTTTATCATTTCCTTTGACTCTTCTTAAGAAACTTTTTAGTGTTATCAGAAAGATAGCTATAGTCTATATAATAGTGGTCATTGCTATATTCATATAGACCCTCTTCAACTTTATTTTGAAGTTCTGATAGTTCTTGTTCTACTTCTTCCATGGGATAACAATCGACTATTTCTAGATTTTCTTCTTCACTTGTAGAGAAAAATTCAACATCATCACATTTTGAATTATTGCAATCAAGGGTTTGTAAAGATTCTTTACCTTCATTTGAAATGTCTTCAATATATTCCTTTTTGCCAACATCATCACATGATTCTTTATCTTCAATTGAAATGTCTTCAAGATCATCACATTTAGAAATAATGCAATCAAGAATTTTTTGAGATTCTTTACCTTCATTGATCTTGATGGGTTTGTCTTCAATATCTTCCTTCTTGCTTTGGTATGCCTCCTCTAGCTTTAGCCATAGATCCTTGGCGGAAGTGCATTATTCCATGCTCTCTTTGATAGGACTTGAGATTCCACTAAGAATCGTCTTGAGAGCCAATGCATCATTCTTCTTTCCTTTCCTTTGAGATGCAAACTTTGACTTGATCTTCAAAAAGCCTAATCCCCCAATGGATGCCTTCCAAATACCCTCTCCCATTTCCTTCAAATGCACTCTCATCTCTAGTCTCCAAGTAGAATAGTTTTCCTCATCAAGGATTGGAACTTCGTCATCCATTTGTGTGTCCATATATCTCCACCAAGCTTGTTAAGGCTTATAGTGAAGATCCACTCTGGTACCAATTGTTGGACACACGGACCACACTTAGAGGGGGGGGGGTGAATGAGTGTGGGGCTCTTTTCCCCAAAACTTTCCCTTCACAAAACTCATTATATAGAAATCACCATTTACTCATTACTTATTGTTTTCATTTATAATCAGTTACATGTGAACATATATCAACAATATATCATCAAAAAATCATCACTACAAAGAAAACAAGGACCACAAGATGTATGTACAATTTTATTTTTATTACGGACTACAATCCTTGGGTTATCAACAACAATTGAATAGAGTACAACTCTACAAGAGCACCAGCTCTATAATGCAAGAATCAACTTACATCCTCAACACCAACTAAGATGAGGCAACAATCCTCAATATATATCAATCTATCAACATGTACGCGACCTGTCGGTAGTGCAACACGCATATGTATGTGCCCTACCAGTAGTACAACTCACGTATGTACGCGGCCGGTCTGTACTACAGCCTGTGTATCAATTCTGAGTTAGTTAGGGTTTTCTCTTCAAGACAAACTAAGAACCTCTACAACCTTCAATCACATTCTCTTCTATATTTCGCTGTCCAATATGACCCATAACCAATCACAACACATCCAATATCTCCAACAAATTACTCATGCTCCTCAACCATACAATATGAATGCTTCCCAATCATGTATAATAAATCAACATATTACGACAATCATATCAGTACTGAATCATAAGAGTGTTTCTCACTCCATCAACCAACACAAACCACATCACAACAACCATACCAATAATTCCTTAAGCATTCACTACACAACAAGCAAGAGTATCCATCAAGACAACAACGTAACCATACCAAAATTTCCATGGAATATCCGAGCCCATATAATGCAGATCTGGAACCTGCTTCAGTCTTCAAGAGTCTGTCATCATCTCACACACAAGTCTTCATGACTTCATCCACTGTACAGGCCCTGTCCTCATTCAACCCATGTATGTAGGTGACCTGTCTCACTACAGCCCATGTATACCTCAGAAACTAGGGTTTCTGAACTTCAGAGACTTTTGCCATCATGATCTTAGACTTGCCGAAACTTTGATGCATCCATGAGATCCTCTAGATATCCTCTCTCTCAGAATAGATCTTCAATACATTCTCAAGAGATACACTAGAGATACATAAGAGATGCACAAGAGATGCACAAGAGATATATAAGAGATGCACAAGAGATGCACAAGAGATGCATAAGAGATGCATTTCACAAGAGACCCTTGCCTCTTATTTATACTCTCCAGGTAGCTTATTTAGAATCATATTCTAGGTCACTTAACCCATTTCTAGGTCACTTAACCCACTTCTAGGTTACTTAATCCATTTCTAGGTCACTTAACCTATTTTCCTCATTTTAGGGTTAGCCGCTTTCCATAATTAGAAAGTTCTTCATTTATTTATCATTTAAATATTCCTCCTTGACTTTGTCACCTCACTTTACCATTTAAATAATAATGTATTCTTTTCAAGCACTTTGACTTCTCTGACTTCTTGGGGCTTCAAGCCAACATATGAGGGTCCTTCATCTTTGTAGGGCCATAACTCTCAAACCATGAGGAGTTATGTGACAGTTGTTGGGTATGTGTTATATTCTTTGCATGTGTGTGTGTGTGGGTGCGTCAGATACGACAACTGTGTCTGACGATCCCTACACCTAGATCTCTACCATTGCACCGGGCGCTTCCTAGGGGGGGGCAGGTATGCCCCCCCTGGTTACGTGCAGCGTTCAGGGCAACGCCCCAAAATTTTTTTTTGGGCGGTTTTTGCTATTTTTAGCTGATTTGTAAATTAATCCCGGATTAAGGGATTAGGGTTTTGGTATCTACGGAATACCTAAAAACATTGTATATATTGTATGGCGAATGGTGAAATTCGATATAATGAAAATAAGAAAGGTTTTCCCGGTTGAGGGTTTCCGGTAAAAATCTCTGTGTATTTTGTGTATGCGCCATTGATTAATTTCTGTATTGCTTTAGAATATATATGCATTGCTTTACTTCGCAGGTTTAAAACTTACATGTGGTACCAGAGAACGTTTTTGGCTTCAAAGGGACGCCTTTGTTGCTGAGGGTTTGGCTCGGTCTTGATAGATCAAGTTTATCTTGGGTCTATGATAAACCTGGGTTCAGTGCGAGCTTTTGCAGAGGAGATTCGAGTAAATTAAGAGAAATGGCGAGTTCATCTAGAATCGAGATAGAGAAGTTCAATGGTAAAAACTTTGAGCTATGGAAGCTCAAGATGGAGGACCTTCTTGTAGACAAAGAACAATGGATCGCTGTGGATCCTGGTACACAGCCTACTGGTACACCAT
>ML803565.1:308723-344476 GCA_009831015.1 Picea engelmannii | reverse complement strand
AGAGAAATAACCTTCTAGCAGATTTAACCATTTATCTAGGGCATCTGCATCTATTTGACCTTCAAATACGGGAATATCAAAATTAACCTATACCTTGAAAGGTGAGGTGCCTCCAAAGTGGCCGCTTGATGAATATGCACCTGATGCTATCAGCAGGCATTGAAGGATGTGGGAAAAATTCTCCATCATTTCGTCCCTCTGTCGCGTGAGAGCTTGCTCAAGCAATAGACTGATAGGATCGTCTGCTTTGTCGTTTTTCTTTTCTTCCACCATTGAGGGTTTCTTGGGTGTGCAAGAGCGATTTTATTTAATAGAGACAAGCTTGAGACCCAACTTGCTATACTTAGACCTCATCGGGGACATGCACTGAAAATGATCAAGAGCAGCCTGCTCTGATACCACTGATCCGGATTATTTTCGGCATGAAATGAGAGCGGAGATATAACACATAAATATTTAGAGATATTGCAAGAGAGACAACAATATAACAGAGATATAGAAGAAATAAAACAAGATTCACAGATATACAATAATACACGATTTCTATTAACGAAATAAATGTACAGAGACTGTAAAATACAGAGTGAAAGACTCGCTAGAATGGTGGTAGCTTATCTCTGAGAAGAGATGTGACCGCTACTCACATCTGTGAGAAGATGATCATTACAATGAGGCTCTAAGGAAATCTTTAACATAAGTAAAATCCAAAACCCTAACCCTGGAAGATGAAAATCCAAAAGGTTTGTGGGCCCCGATGGGGGTAGTTGATACGTCAACTTCCCAGGGGTGTAACTTTTGCATACGATCTCTGTTTGGGGCGCATGATAGCTCCTTGGAAAGATCTATTCGAGAACTACAAATTTTGGGTGAGAAACATGATCTATAATCCATGTTTCTTCCCAGTTTCTAAAAAAACATTGTTTAGGGCCTCAAAATGGCCCCGGAAGTTAAAAACTGCTAAAAATAGTAAATTACCAAAATTGCCAAAAACATGTTTTGGGCCAGTTGGAGAAGGTGGGTGGCCACCGATATCCACCTGGATCAACGAACATAGGTGAAATCAAGGACGTGACCTTGGTTTTGTGCACACATCTTTAAATCAGGACAATCCTTAATATTCAGGTAATCGATATGGCAGTAAGTAACTACTCAATTAGCCTAGGAAGATATTGGAAAGCTTTGACGGGTGGATACCTCTCACTCGATGAGACACACTTATCCATTCCTCGAAATGTTAAAAACATCATAGTCCCCGGAGAAGGGAGAATTTCACCTGACATAGAAAGTGTCCCACAACCTAATGTGAATTATATCGAGGATGACCTAGGAGTGTATTCCATCTTTGTTGAGGAAGAAAACACTACCTTGGAACAAATCGACTTAGACGATGGGGTGTGGCATATTCACTTTGATGGTTTTTGATCCAATGAAGGAAACGAAGTTGGTATTATCTTGTACTCTCTTGTGGGAAAAATTCATAAATTTTCCTATAGGTTAGAATTTTCTTGCACAAACAATGTCACTGAATTCGAAGCATTACTGTTAGGCATTGAAAATTCCTATAACCTAGGTTGTGGTCACCTTACAATTTTCGAGGATTTTGAGTTTGTTGTGAACCTTGTACATATGATATACTCTCCTAGGAACAAGTTAATGAAATGCTACACCCAAACTTTTTGGGCGCTTATCTCGAACCTTATATCTTTCAACATCACTCATGTTAAAAGGGAATTGAACTCAATGGATGATCGGTTAGTTGTTTTTGTAGCCTCTCCTAATCGACAACTTCTGCCACAAAGACTTGATTGTACTTTTCAATCTTTGTATCATCCACATATCCCTGAAAATATAGAATCATGGCAGGTCTTCCCTACCGATGAAAGCATTTTTTCTTTCATTCAAAGTGAACCTTATAAGACTAAGGATATTATATCAATGGAAGATAACAAGATTCCTAAAAGATTGACTCCTATAGAAAGTTCATTTTCATCGAACGATGTAGGTAAAAAAGAGAAACATAAGGGAGATGAGTCAAAAAGGAAAGTGGGTGAAACCATTTCCTTGAACATTGGGACACCCGAGTCTCCAAAGAATGTTAAAATAGGTTTCCAATGTTCTGATGAATAAAAATTGAGGTTCGTCAGACTGCTTGGTGAATTTCAAGATGTTTTTGCTTGTTGTTATGAGTATCTTCGTGGTTTTGATACTGCTCTTATACATCATGCCATTCCTATCAAGGAGGGAATAAAACCAGCTAGGCAAAAACAAAGACCCATTAACCCTATGCTGGAAGAAATATTCGAAAGGAGTTGTAAAAACTCTTGAAGGTTGGGATCATCTTCTCGGTTAATTATTCAGAATGGGTTTCTAATTTGGTTCCCATTCAGAAAATAGTTGGTCAAATCAGGTTATGCATAGATTTTTGTGCATTGAATCGGGCTAGTATAAAATATCACTTTCCTCTCCCCAATATGGAAATGATTTTGCAATAGGTTGTAGGGTCACAGATGATGTCCTTACTTGACGATTTTCCTGGTTATAATCAAATCAAGGTAAAAGGGCGGATAAATATAAAACCACTTTTATTACTCGTTGGGGCACTTTTTCTTATGAATGTATGCCTTTTGGATTATCTAATTCAAGTGCCACTTTTCAAAGAGATATGCAAATAGCTTTTGACAATTTGATCGACAAGATTATTCAGATCTATCTTGATGACTTAACTATGTACTCTAAAAACCGATCAGATCATTTTGGTCATCTTAAAAGATTTCTCATGCGATGTAGGAAATTTGGCATTTCTCTAAATCTTTCTAAGTCTATTTTCAGCGTTACCAAGGGAAAGATCCTTGGACACATTTTCTCCAATTCAAGAATAAGCATTGATTCTGAAATGATTGTTGCTATCCTAAATCTGTTTGCTCCCACTTCCAAGAAGGAGGTTCAAGCTTTTATGGGGGTTATTAACTTTGTTTGTAGGTTTGTTCCTGATTTTGCTGAAATGGTGAAACCAATTCATAATCTTCTTAAGAAAGATTGTTCCTTTTCTTGGACAGATGATGTTGAAAATGATTTTGTAGGGATCAAGAAAGCAATTAGTTCCACACCAGTTCTGGCGAAGCCGGATTTCGAGAAAGAATTTACAATATATACTAATGGAACAGAGGAAGCAGTTTCGTCTATCCTCATGCAAGGTGATGACCAAGGTAATGAAAATCCAGTGGCTTACATGAGTCAAATCTTGTCTGATGATGATTTTAAATATTTTTTTATTGAAAAACATGCTTTCTCTCTTGTTAAAGCTATTGAAATTTTTTTCCACTTCATCTTAGGTAAGCATATGTTCCTAAAAGTCCCTTTACCCGTTGTCAAGTTTTTGATCTCACATACTTATATTTCAGGGAAGATTTCACATTGGCTTGCCAAGATCCAGGAGCATGATTTAATTATCATGACTTTTAACACCATCAAGGTGTTGGGTAGGTGTTATATTCTTTGCATGTGTGTGTGTGGGCGCGTCAGATATGACAACTGCGTCTGACGATCCCTATAGTAGTGTTATTTGTGTCGTGTGTGTTTGGCACTTTCCTAGGGGGGTCCCAGGGGGGGGCAGGTATGCCCCACCCTGGTTACGTGCAGTGTTCAGGGTAGCACCCCGATTTTGTTTTTGGGGCGGTTTTGCTATTTTTAGCGGTTTTGTAAATTAATCCCGGATTAAGGCATTAGGGATTAGGGTTTTGGTATCTACGGAATAACTAAAAAAATTATATATATATTGTATAGTGAATGGTGAAATTCAATATAATGAATATAAGAAAGGTTTTCCCGGTTGAGGGTTTCCGGTATAAATCTCTGTGTACTATGTGAATGAGCCATTGATTAATTTCTATTTTGCTTAAGAATCTATATGCATTGCTTTACTTCACAGGTTTAAAAATTACACAAGAGACGTGACTTATCCCTTCACTTAGCTCAACATGCTAAAACTAGTGAAGAAATTGATGAACACGATAGTTCTCTGTCAGCACTGTTCTACATTGATAATCAAATCCTTCCCGCGTCTGAACATCCTTGGTATAAAAATTTGGTTTACTATTTGCAAAATGAAAGATGTCCAGATAACTTAGACACTCATCAAAGAAGAAGGCTTTGTCTTGAATCTTCTAGATACATCATTATAGGAGACTTATTGTTTAGAAGATATGTTGATGGTATGTTGCTTCGTTGTGTAAACAATGAGGAAGCACATAAATTGTTGCAAGAAACTCATGGTTCTCCAAATTCTTCTATTCACGTAGGAATTCATTTTTCTGCTAAAACCACTGCTTCTAAGATTATCAGAAAATTATACTATTTTCCTTCAATCTTTTGTGATTCTTACGTTTTTTCGAGATCTTGTGACAAGTGCAAATTTTGTTTTGGGAAAGAACACCTTTCATCTATGTCGTTACAACCTGTCCTCCCGGAATTTCCTTTTTCAAAGTGGCGATTGGACTTTATTGGTCCTATTAATCCTCCATCTTCAGCAGGACAAGTCTTTATATTGACAGCCACAGACTATTTTACGAAATGGGATGAATTTGTCCCACTTAAACATTTGACAGATGATTAGGTGATTTATTTCCTTGAAAATAATTTTTTTCTAGATTTGGTCTTCCTTTGGAAATTATTGCAAACAATGGTCCCATTTTTATTTCTTCTAAGATGACCCAATTTTTAGCTAAGTTGAGGGTTAAATTTTTTACCTTATCAGCTTATTACCCCCAAGGAAATGGACAGGACAAGTCTACCAACAAGAATCTGGTGAGAATTATCAAAAGTATCATCAAAGATAAGCCTCGTCAATGGCACACTCTCCTCACTTACGCCCTTTGGGAAGATCGAACTACCACCAAGGTGAGCATTGGTTGCACTCCTTTCCATATTTTTTATGGTCAAGAATCCATTCTACCTACTGAGCTAGAACTTTCCTCCTTAAGGTTATTGTTATAGGTCGAAGAATTAAATTCTTCTAATGTTTCAAAAAGGATGAATGCACTCCTGGCCTTAGAGGAGAAAAGGACATTTTCCTTGGGTAATATAAAGAGAAGACAACAAACTGTAAAAAATATTTCAACAAGAGTGTCAAAGATGTCAAATTTAAATTCAATGAGAAGGCACTGTTGTGGGATTCAACTCATGCTGATAGGGGAAGACATTCAAAGTTTCAAAAATTATGGCTGGGTCCTTTCAAGATCGCTTCTGTCCTAGATGCAAATTCTTACATTCTAAAGGATTTACAAGACCAATTGTTTTCCTACAGCACTAACAGTTCTCACTTAAAACATTACGTTAAAGCAACTTGAAGAGTTTAACACTGTTTGGATTGTTATGTATTTTAGCAGTTTTCAATTCTTCTTTCATTTTAGTAGTTTTCAATGCTGCTTTCATTTTAGTAGTTTTCATTTCTACTATTTGCATTTCTTTCATTTCAATTCTACTTTCATTTTAGTAGTTTTCATTTCTACTATTTTCAATTTTGTTGTTTCATTTCTGTTATGAAATTTCTCTCTTTTTGTTCTTTTGATCTTAAATTTTGTCAAAAATAAAATGTTGGATCAATTTTTCCACAGCGACACTTCTGCAAAGTATTGTTAATCAATACAAATCAATCTTACATGACTGTTATGATGTTCCCCCTGAAGGCATCATTGACTTTGTTATCTTCTTTAACTATTGTTGTTAAGAACCCAAAGATTGAATACAAAATCACCACAATAGATATACAAGAACAATATGCAAAATCACCACTTTATTATATCAAACCCTTGAGGTAGGGCAACACTATACAATGGATCCTATTATGGAAGGGATCCTCTCATGTTCACTTTCCTCTTCGAGGGGGCATCCTCCTATTAAGCTTTAGCTCCAAAAGCAATACTTCTCTTCATGTTCCATTACATTGTTTGAACTCCTTTATATAGTTTTACCATCACCTAAGACCATTCTAGAGGAGGAATCTTCTAGAAGTAGAACCTTCTAAGAAGTCCTCTTACATTTATTATATCTAACTACCCATTTATTATATCTAGCTACCATAGTGAGTCTTATTTAATAATATAGTGGACTTAGTCCACCTTACATTGAATGACCTCCACTATTATCACTATGGGCCCTCTGGCCCCCCACTACTACCTCTCTAGCTACCTAACATTCCATCCCCCTTATGAAAGTGTTGTCCTCAACGCTTGATCTACAACCATATACCAGGGTCCCATGGATAATTATGAACCATAATGCTGAAGAAGACTGAATAACCAAGGTTCCATGTAGAAAGGAAATCCACCATGCTGAAGTAGTCCAACCACCATTGTAAGCTCGGGTCCCATGTCCAAGTGCTCATGTGAACTCCCCGTGGAAGATTTTGGAACCCAATAACCAACTCAAAATGATGCTCCAAAGACTGACACATGTCATGTGGATCCAAATAAGAAGATCCATCCACATAGTGGAAAAAGGTCGTAGTAGAATCTGAAATGAATAATACCACTGTAGAATATGCAGGATGGACATTGGTAATAACCATTGGCTCTTGATTTGTCACATTGATGCTCTCTACAAAAGGTGGATTAGAGTCATCAAATAAAATATGAAAGTGGTTGTCATTCCAGAAATGACAACTATCCATATACCAATCATCACAATCGGCCTCAAAATCATACCAAGCATATATTTCTTGATTATATTCATCCTTGATGTCCACCATAAGAAATATCTCTTGCATGCTATCCAATGAATCTTGAATACTATGAAAACTATCATTGAGGCCTTCTGCAAGGTCATGCAATCTAGCATCTAATGTGTCATACAATTGGGATTTGAATGCTTCAGTAATTTGTAGAATTTATTTGAGGGTTTGAGAGAAAATATCCATCTGATCACCCTATGAACTCTTCGGTCCCGCAACCGTCATGAAAAAACCAAAAAAATAGAACAATAATTTACGACAGAAAATCGCGGCTTTTTCTGGAAAAACCCTAAAAAACTGCTCAATTTAAAATGCTCATAACTTCACTTCCCGGACTCCGTTTCGGCTGATTATTTTTTGAAATTGGGTGAAATTGTGAGAGGAACTCAGATATGGAATTTGTTTGGACAAATTCGGCCTCCAGATGCTACAAAAATAAAAATAAAAAAATCACGCTGCCGTCCACGGAAAAAACCCTGAAAATTTGCAGATTTTAAAACTTCAATATCTTGACTTCCCGGTCTCCGTTTCAGAAAATTTGTTTTTTCAAATTGGGTGTTTTTATGAGAGGAACTCAGATATACAACTTGTTTCTGCAATTTTTTCACAGAAATATACCAAAAATTTCTGGAATGTCACGGCCCTCTGTTTTTCTTCTTCGAAAAAACAATCTGCAAAAATAAAAAATATTTGCCCACAATGTCTGCCAAGGAAAGTGCTCTGATACCACTTGTTAAGAACCCAAAGATTGAATAAAAAATCACCACAATAGATATATAAGAACAATATGAAAAATCACCACTTTATTATATCAAACCCTTGAGGTAGGGAAACACCATACAATGGATCCTATTATGGAAGGGATCCTCTCCTGTTCACTTGCCTCTTCGAGGGGGCATCCTCCTATTGAGCTTCAAATCCAAACACAATACTTCTCTTCATGTCCCATTACATTTCTTGAAATCCTTTATATAATTTTACCATGACCTAAGACCATTCTAGAGGAGGAATCTTCTAGAAGTAGAACCTTCTAAGAAGTCCTCTTACATTTATTATATCTAACTACCCATAGATTATTATAACAGAGCTCTGCTCAACTGGAGGTTTCCCCCTCGAAGAGGCTCGTGAACATTGCTCTCAGAATCAAAGTGCTATTTCTATTGTTATTCTTATATCATTTCAGTGTTATTGTGGTGATTATTTTGGTTATATTGTTGTTATTCTGCCATTTCTAGCATTTAATTTTTGTTCTGAATACTTTTTATATCTGGTATATTACAAGAGCCCAAAGACTGAATACAAAAACACCACAATAGATATAGAAGAATAATATGAAAAATCACCACTTTATTATATCAAACCCTTGAGGTAGGGCAACACCATACAATGGATCCTATTATGGAAGGGATCCTCTCCTATTCACTTGCCTCTTCAAGGGGGCATCCTCCTATTGAGCTTCAACTCCAAGCACAATACTTCTCTTCATGTCCCATTACATTGCTTAAACTCCTTTATATAGTGTTACCATCACCTAAGACCATTCTAGAGGAGGAATCTTCTAGAAGTAGAACCTTCTAAGAAGCCCTCTTACATTTATTATATCTAACTACCCATTTATTATATCTGGCTACCATAGTAAGACTTATTTAATAATCTATTGGACCTAGTCCACCTTACATTGAATGGCCTCCACTATTATCACTATTTTCCCTCTGGGCCCCCACTACTACCTCTCTAGCTACCTAACAGTTGTTTTATGAGATAGTTGGTTACATCTCGCTTCTACTTTCCATTTCTTCATCCATTTCGAGATTCAAAAGAGCAAGTTCAGAAATTTTTTATCCTTGAAGTCAAGAGAAAATTTTAGTTGAATGATTATGCTTACAGGGATAAACCCCCTCATACTTAACACTTTCCATGAGTTATTCCTAAATTCCCAGTCATTTTTCCATTAAATCCGCTCACTTCCCCTTGTTTCATAATCATTGTGATTTATATATTCTTGATATGATGTTACTTGATCTGTGAAACCAAACATTCTAAGTTCTTAATCTGTTGGAAACAGATTTCCCCGTGGAGTTGCCAGTTTGTTGACGATTAAAATCATAACGATGAATTCTGCTCACAAAGTATTATTAAGGCCCTATTATTTAAACTATGCTAATAATATAATACTAGTAGGTGGGACCCCCTTATAGACTGGAGACTCAAAGATAGACATATCACACTTTTTTCTGTTTTTGTTTTGATGTTTCTTACACAATCTTTCATGGTTGACAATGTAGTCTTGGGTTCATTTTGACATAGTAACATGTGGATGATGCATTTTATGGAATGTTTCTACAATTAAAATCATTTTTTGTTATGATGGCATGTATTTACAGTTTCTATGATTTAACCATGTCACTAATCATAGTGATCGATTACCTAGACACATATATAGAAGAGATATGTTAGTGATAACATAATCAAAACAAAGAAAGAAACCTATGAAAAAATTCATAAAGGAAAAGAAGTTATGTTTTGAGCTATGTTAAGGGTTATATGCAAATGGAAAAGGAAAGAGATGTTAATGTTAGTCCTAACTATTATATGGTTGGTTAGTGGCTATGCGATTTTCATTAGATTTTATTTGGGCGCATATAGTATTGCAATATATGATATGGCATAGAACTTGGCAAAGGTTAACGTGTACATTTTTGGATGGCACGTTGGGAAAGAGATATCGTCACAGATTTCAATTGTTTGGGCATTGAATACATGGTTTAATGGATTGGTGAATGTTTGGTTGCCTTGTACTTCGAATTGAATAGGATAGGAGATGGAAGCAATGTGTAGTAAATGCACGTCATTCCATACTCCCCCTATCGTCCATCACCCTATCATTGTTCCTTGTTTCATTTTCGGTCTGTTGGTGGTTAAGCTCTGCATTTCAGGTTCTTGGGCAGAAGAAGGCTCAGCCAACTCACCCTTTTAAGATATTTGTTACAGATATGGTTCTTTTTCACTCTATCCATGAATTATGCTATGTGTATGAACAAATAATGGCTCAGTAACACTTGGATTTGTGTGTTTAAGAGAATTTCAACTGACATCGTGGCTGGCCCAATTTGTCTTTACTTGCTCCTCCTCCACCGATTAACCCAATTGTCCAAGTTTACCCTGCACACTCACATGTACATTCTTCCCATGCAACCAAGAGGCTCAAAACCGAAGCCCACCATGCACATGATAAAGGAAAAGTTGTTTTTCCTCCTCCTCTCCCTCAAGTGATGATCAAAATCTGGACCAGGGGTCAAATTTTAGCTCAAAAATCAAAGTTCTCGGAATTGCCTCAAAACGAATGGGTGTGTAGTCCTCGTCGTCATGAACCCAACGCAACTCATTTGGGTTCAAACAGATGTCGGGAGTGAGAGATATCGTGATCTATTCGAATCATCAAACATGTTAAAAAAAGGGACGTTGACTGTGCAGTCCGTACAGTCTGTACGGATGCTGACGTGGCATGACCGTACACTAATGTGGCAGAGGTTGTACGTCTAGGTGGCAGATGATGATGTGGCCTTCACTTATTGGAAGATTTGGGCGAATCATGATGTGACACATGGCATCATTTTGGCAAATGGTGTGGTGCCACGTGGCCCAGTCATGGGCTGCCGCATGGCACCATTGTATTGGTTGTTTGTTCAAAATTTTATGGAGTCCGTGGGGATCGAACCCCGGACCTCCCCACCAGTCAAGTCTTTGCAAAGTCCGCCCTTCCAATGCACCGCATGGTGTTCCTTGTTATACATATGTATTTAAATTTATTTAAATTAAAAACTATTGTATGTTGGCACGGGGGTCGGGCTAGGGCTTAGCCCCAGCCCGCGGTCTTGTGTTTTATGCCATGTGACCATGTGTATTATGCACACAGGTTTTGGTTTATCAAACGGTTAAGCCGTGGTTCTATTATTTACCATATGACCACCGATTTATACACCAAGTGCGCGCGGGTTTTAGTTTGGTTTTCAAACAGTTACATCCAACCACACACTCGCCACTTGTCGCACATATATTCGCTCTTGGAACCGAGCTCTTTTGTGCGGGGCCGCGGTCACATGGACCCATATGCCCGTGGTCTTGGCGGTTAGGGGCTGGCGTTCCCATAACCATCCTACAATTTGCATGGTTATGCGGTTATGCACGTGTGATAGGTTTTAGCACGAATTTGGAGCATGTTCTTGGTTAGAGCACACAGAGGTGCGTTTTGGCGAACCAGAGACAACAAGCTTGAAGGAAGAGAATGGCAGGAGGCCTATCTTCTTCATTTTTTGGCCGAATGAGGTGCCGTAAAAGCCTAGCTAGGGGTTTTTGGACGTTCTAAATCCATTGGCACTATTTTCATAGCCATTTGAAGACTTCTTTTGTAGGTTTTTAACCATTGAAGTTTCAGAGAGCTCCAGGGAGCTTGAAGCCCTCATTGTTTGAGGTCATGCTCAGATGAGCCTTTATTTATTTTCTGTGATTGAATAATCATTTTTGGCTAATTAATATGCTTTGAACATTTTGGGATAGATTTCAGATCCATTTGAGGACTTTTACAGGTGTTTTTTCCAAAGAGAAGCTCAGGGAATCTTAAGGCCACATGTAGAAGAGGTCATGCCCAGATGAGCCATGATCCGTTTTCAGAGTTTTATTAGTCATTTTTGGGGTTTTTATGTATTTTGATCCCAATGGTACAATCAGAATTTCCATTGGAGTTGAGCAGCAGCTTGTAAAAGAATCTTTGACAAATTAATCCTAGAGAGCCAAGTCCATTGATGGAGGCTCAAGGAGATGTAGCCCAGAGAGGGGTGAACTCCTTTATCATGTTGTTATTGTTGTGAAAGTTTGCTGGTTATTATTTGCTGCAAGTTATTTTTGATGTTGTATTTATGAAAACAACATATTTAATCTTGCAAAGACCTCACACATAACCATTTAAAAGAAGCATGAATTTAACACATAATCTATCTTGCATAATTTAACACATGGAGCAAGGTCCTGTAAAGTTTTATTTTCATGAAGTAGAGGGTGCTTGCATAGCATAACAAGTCAGCCCACTATTTTCAGATCAAGTGATTCCGCCAAATCCATTTCATCCCATATGCACTTGAGAGATGACTGCTCTCATGTTATCAGTGAGATCAAGCCTAAAGGCTCCACACAGCCTAAGGCTAATTCAAAGAAATCAAAGGGAGACATGAACAACAAAGGGAAAATTTCCTCCCAAAGTGGAAAATATGGTTTTTTAGTATATTTATTTATTGATTGTTGAGAACAGTTTAATGCTGAAGTTTTTGGACAACACACGTTTTTGGATATTTTGGATATTATATTTTTTGGACATGATTAAAATATCATTGATATTAATTTTTAAATTATGAGAATGATGATGGGAGCCACAAGGAGGGATCTGTTTGATTGATTGACTTGTTGTGTTTATTTTTGTTAAGGAACTAAAGGGAGTCACAAGGTGTCCCACCTACTAGTTATTATTTATTAAAGACCCTTATTATTATTATATTAATTCTTCCCCTAAACTAAAAGTTAGTTGAGTTTTAGTTAACTTAAATAAAAGAGGTAGTTTAACTACTTCAACTAATTTTGATTGCTTAAAGGAGAAAAGAGAAGGAGGAACAGGGGGAGAATGGAAGGAGAAAGCATATTATTGTTTGCTCTTGATTTTTATTGAGATAGTCCAGTTTTCATTCATTCTTTAATTCATTGAAAGCCTAATTCTCTTTTATGACAACAAGGTCCTATTGTAGACAACAAGATTCAAGGCTGAATTACATCATTCAGACACTTGTTTTTTAGAGGTGAAGATCTATCTTTGATAGTCTGTGTAGACTTGTCTGTTTATGAATTAAATTTCATGACTGATAAATGATATTGTGTAGAGTCGAGTGGGAAACAATCTGTGGCAAGTTGATCCAACTTTTACAGTTTAGTTTTTTACTTTCTATCAGAAGTCATTTTATATGGTTTTCATCGGGGACATCTAAGTTTGACTTTGGTCCAAACTCCCTCATGGATTTTTGTAAAGAGAACGATTATTTTGATTTCTTGGAATGAAATAAGCAATTGTTATTCTGTCTCATCTGTGTTAAATATTGACTTGGTATTTTTTCTTTTGTCTCCACAATTACTTTTGCATCTGTTATATTCAGAAAATTATATAAAATGTTGAATTTTTCAGCAATCTTTTATTTTCAGCCTAAGCCCTTGTAACTAATACTTGAGGATTAGGAAACAAATTTTGAGGCTATAAACATAGGGTGACATTCCCATCTATATTTCATTAGACAAACGAGATCAGGAAATTCTTGAGTAAGATTATTTCATATGTTTTCCTCAACAAAGGGGACTTTGGAGCAAATGGAGAATTACAATGTCATAAGGATTTTCAGTTCCAAGGAAAATCCTTCCTTTATTCCATGCCATATATCCGACAGATTTTTTTTTACAGAAGTTGCAAAGAAATATGACTTTTGGTTGCACTTTTTTCATGAAAAACAAAAAAATCAATTCATCCCTTTGCCTTGGAAAGTTGGGGATTTTGTATTAAAAAATATGAACAAAATTGATGAATTTGCAAATCACTTCCATAACTTGAATCTCAAGTATGTTGAAAATATCAGAGGGTTTGACCATAACATAATATTTGTGAAACACATGTTAACAATGGGTTTTAGCAATTCATTTATCCACATTGTTATAGGAGAAGAAGAAGATAATAACCTAGGAAATCCTACCCACAATGCTAGCGACTTAGAGACAGTTCTTAACACAAATGAATTGTACAAACAGAGAGGAAAATGTCCTAGCGAGAAGAGTGTCGAGTCCCCAACTATTAATCCTAATACTACAACACCTTGGAGTAGTTATACAGCGACCCACCCATCTAAAAAAGTAATAAACATTAGTTCAGGAGGGGGAGGAGACAAGAACCCCCCTCTAGGAAAAATTGAAAGCTCACATAAACTTCCCATGAGGAAGAAGATAAATAATATCATACAAGAGGAAGAAGAGCATCACATAGAAAGTGGCATCAATATATTCTCCCTTGAAGATATGGAGTTGGAAACTGACATTGAGAAAATGTTTCCTAACATTGATCAGTTAGGAGGTGCGACTCACCAGAGTCAATCGTTGCAAATTTTTTAGAATGAGATATTTGATGAAGAAGAATCATTTGTATTTCAGAGCGTTGTCTTTGAAAACGAATCTAAAAAATTAATTATTGAGAAGAGTGATGTGAAGAATAAAAATGGGAAATCTCGTTCAAAGGTTAACATGAGAAATATGTGGCCTTCCCAAATTTCCAGAATTCATAAAGAAACTAGCGATGAATTGGATGATTCCATTGGTGGTCTCGAAGAAGAAAATATAAAGTTAAAGGAAAGGATTAAGGAACATGAAGAGACTTTGATGCCTCTTCCACTCCTTTCCATCCCTTTGGAAATTGTCGGATCTGCCACACCCACAACCAAAATAAAAGGATCATCAAGCTTACTCACATCAGCCAGGAGCTATGTGGAGAATAATATCAAGAAAAGAATGGCACTAATTACAGAATGTTGGGAAATTTCAAAAAGCATGATTTATTTTGGCTTGAGGGTGCATTCCTTCCTTGAATATCTACAGGCCGACCTAAAAAATGAAGAAGGTTTCTACCTTGATGTTAGAGTTAAAGATAAGAGTTAAAGATAAGAGAAGAGGACTTTCCCTCTCCAAGTCGGATCAAGCAGTTGAATTCCTGTTGGAAAGAGAAAATAAAGAACTTGAAAAACATTGGTTAGGCGTTCAACCAAGCCATAACAAGGAGAGAAGATCTATTCAAAAGGATCACGAAGGTGGACCTAGACGAAAGCAATAATGAAGTCCAAGATCCCAAGTTGATCCTCGACTCGTTGTTCCTAACAAAACAACAGTTCGATGAGCAAGTTGAGATTTTCAAAGCATTGTCATTTGAAAAATTCTATGGCATAATTGAATATGATGAGAACGCCATAGATAATTGGCTAGTAGATTAATTCGTAACAAATCAGGATATTTAAGAAATATTACATGGCATTTCCATTGATCTCTGTGACTTGGAGGGTGAGTTGTTCAATATTAAAATCTGGCATGAAATCAACGTAGTACCTATGAAAAGTTACATCGAAGAATGGTTCAAGAAGGCTATTGATAAAATGACAAATGAAGGGAAAGAAGCAGTTGAGATGATTCTTGTAACCGTTTATGAAAACGATAAAGGAACATCAACGCGAAAATGAACAGGGGAGCGACCATCATAGTAAGTTTACGATGATCAGATCCTTATTTTCCTTATCAAGTCCTTCAACCAATTATTCCACCTCTTTCACTAGAAATATTTAAACGAAGACTGATAAATCCTTTTTGTCTTCTTACCATCTCTTATAGATCCTTCTACCACCCACTGTCCTATTTATAAAATCTTATTTCTTGTGTTTATTTTCTTTATGGTCTGCAGGAACCCCAATCCCATTATTTAAGACAAACACATTTACAATTTCAAGAATATGTAATAAACTATATATTTTTAGAAATTTCAAGAGAACTACTTCGGGAACAATCTTGACTGTGTTTTATAAACGTGTTTTCATAATATAAAGTACTTGAGGTTGATCTATCATTATCTTTATTTGGATTGCCCATGTATCCACTCTGTTAAAGTTCTCTTGTGCATGCATATCATCTTCTTTTTATTTTTATGTGATCATAAATATTTATCTTAAACTATGATGGATGTGATGAAATTTTTCTTATTTGGTTTAAATGTGTGAATGTGTTCGGTTCCTAGTCCTTTATGGGGATTTTTCCTTTAAAATAAAACAAAAACATCTTCCCTTTTATTTTATTGTAATATTTTTGTTTCTTTGAATTAATACCACGAACTTTCGTCAAGTCCCGTATTTTGAATATTTTAAAAAAATATCAAGAAAATAAAAAAGAGTACCACCTCCATAAAAATGTAGGGGGATTCACATCCTCGTGAGGTTTTCATTTCGGTCCTAACAGATTGAAACGTAAAAAAATTTGGCGACCATACTGGGGACAAGAACTGAAAATTTGGAACCTAGCCCAGCGTTTTTGAAAGAATATATGACTCTACCCCGGGGTAATCAGCCCCATTTGGAAATTGGATTGAATAATCAACAAAGCATTCTACACCAGTTGTACAATCTGGTAATAAAAACATCTCAGACTTGAGAAGAGTTAGAAGGGTCCTAGCAGATATTAGTCCAAGAAGAAGAAAGAGAAATCCTTCGAAGACAAAGGAGAGAAGAATGAAAAGACCAAATAAATCAAAGGCTATATAGAGAAAAACAAGAAAAAAGTTGGAATTGATGTTGGAGAAATACAAGGGACCCATTACCAGAAGTAAAATCAAGCAAATCTTTATTATTAGAAGTGAAAAGCCTATTCCTAGAATCTATCCAGACATGGCAGCGAGAGATGAACAACCCTGAGACGAGGATCATGAGGAGAGACAAGGAGGTGGAAGAGATCCTGCAAGAAATCAAGGAATCCCAGGATTTGAAAATCGAAGGAGGGTAAGATATTCCCCTATAAATATTATAGGTGAGGAACATGATCTCCCTATTCTCCTGAAGGGCACCTTAAAAGAATTTTCTAGAGATGAAGCAATCGATGCAAAGAGGCATCTGTACTTATTTCTTGATGTTTTTGATTTTCATCATGTTGAGTATGATGATGTCATGGTAAGGTTGTTTATGAAGACCTTATTAGGAAGATCCTATGAATGGTATACAACATTTCCCAATAGATCAATTCGCTCATTTAATGACCTCGAAGCTATGTTCCTAACCATGTTTTCCCCTCCAATTTCCTACCATACCCTTCTTACCGATTTCAACCAGATTGGTTTGAGGAAAAATGAAAGGATGCAAGATTTTAATCTCTGGTTCAATAAAACCTTGAGTAGAATTCCAATTCCAGAAGATAAAAGACCAAATGACCCAGTCATTCTTAGTTTTTATAAGAACACAATTCCCCTGAATGTAAAATATACCATCATAACATACCTAATGGACACTTTGGAGGAGACAATGACTAAAGCCACTGAGGTGGAAGAAATCATGATTGAAATGACCTCAACCCCCCAACATCCAAGAAGGGACTCCAATCATTTTTTGGAAAGATCAATTTTGTGTGAATATTCATTCTTGATTATACAAGCATCGAAAAGATGATAAATTTGTTACTAAAAAAGGAGCAGAGGTTCGAATGGACAACAGATACTCAAGAGGAATTCAATAATATCAAAGGAGAAACCACCACTACTCATGTCCTCATTAGCTCGGACTTTCAAAGACATTTCATCATCTATTCATTTGCTACAAAGATAGTTGTTGCATCTGTTCTTACTCAGAATACTATCAAAGGAGAAGAGCTTCCAATAGGTTTCATGAGAAAAATCCTACATGAATATGAGTTGAGGTATCCAAAATTGGAGAAGAAGGCCTTGGCCCTTGTAAAAGCAGTAGCACACTTTCGCACGTACATATTGAACTCCCATGTTATTTCTTATGTTCCCTCATCACCAGTGAAGATGCTCCTGAATCAACAATTGAGAGAAGGAAAATGGGCTAACTGGTTGGAAAAGATACAAGAATATGATATTGAGATTAAACCTTTAAAATATATCAAAGGACAAGGTTTATGTAAGCTCATCATGAATGGAGATTTGGTTGATGGAATGATTTCAATTTCAGTTAGAGAGCCATTAGTTGATTCATAATGGTACGAAGGTATTATATTCTACTTAAGATCTGGGAAATTTCCTATCACCATGAACCCCAAGGAGCGAAGAAAACTAAAGATGAAGGTGAATCAATATGTGTTGATTTCTGAAATACTATTCAGAAGAAATTATGATGGTATACTGCTGAGGTGCATTGATGAAAATAAAGCCCAAGGACTAATAAGAGAATTCCATGAAGGAATATGCGGTGGACACTTTGCACCTACTGCAACCGCCCACAAGATAATAAGAGAAGGATTCTATTGGTCATTAATTTTCAGAGACTCGTATGCCACGATAAGGAAGTGTTTGTCATGTCAGCGGTTTTCAGGAAAAATGAAGAGATTTGTGATGCCTTTGCAACCCATAATTGTAGAACAAGCATTCTCCCAATGGGACTTGTTTTTGTCAGGCCAATTAATTTGAAGTCTAGCAAGGGGCACATATATATTCTCACGACTACATATTACTTCACAAAATGGCCGGAAGTAGTGGAATTAAAGAAGGATGATGCTGAAGAGCTAATTAAATTCCTCAAAGACAATATTTTTTCGATATTTGGTGTCCCAGATAAATTTATCACAAAAAATGGTTCTATTTTCATCAGATTGAAGTTTACAGAGTTTTGTGGAGAATATGGAATCATCATGGGTCAATCATCAATTTATTATCCACAAGGTAATGGCCTTTCTTAATCCAAAAATAGAACACTTGTTCAAATACTAAAGAAAACCATTGACAAGAATCAAAGGAATTGGCATCTAAAGCTAACAAATGCATTAGGGGAGAGAAGATCAACTCTGAAGGATAGAATCAACATGTCTCCATATCTATTGGTTTATGGGAAAGAGGTGAAAATTTTGATTAGCCTTGAGCTCAATGCATTTATTTCTGTATTTAATATCGAATATACAGAAGACACTTCACCTATCTAGAAGAGAATCAATCATTTGCTGAAATTGGAAGAAGAACGAAGCAAGGCCTTGAATTGAACTTCTCAGAGGCAACAGAGTGTCAACATGTATTTTTATCAGAGCACAATAGTAAATAATTTCCATAAAGGAGAGTTGGTATTACTTTGGAGCAAGGACAAGGAGAAATCACCCATCCATACAAATTTCGAAGCACTCTGGATCATACCATATGTTGTCAAGAAGATCTTGGGATTTAAATCTTATTTGCTCCAAGACATGAAGGGTAAAAGGTTAATGTTGCATGTCAACATGCAACATTTGAAATATTTCTTCTCTTAAGACTTTCTCATTCTCATTGTACATAATTTTATTTTTTCATTTTGTATATTCTTACTATGACTCCATAGTCCAATGGGCGGAAGCACCTGGTCATGAAAGGATATGGATTCTTGAAAACCCACAGGGGGTTATCATCCCACAAATGGAGTCATTTGTTGATATCAATTCATGCTTCTGAAATTTCCCTCCCCTTCTCTATTTTCCCAACTCCTTTTTTCCATTTCTTTTCCCCCTTTTATACTTACCCAAATTCCCCTTTTATTTTTTCCCTTCTATTCTCCCTTTCTAGTCCTTAGTCATTTTACAAAATGACGGGTTCGCGGGTTGGAGGACTCATGGATCCACATATCCATCCACACCCTCACAACATGATTTCGACCGACTGCCCCATTATTCTATACTTAGCCGTTTTTGCAGTCGCGGGTTCCTGGGTTGGCAGGTTTCAGGCTTTCATATCCCTTGTTTTGTGAACTACATTTTGTACCTGAACAATCCATGATCTACATTTTTACCATTGGAATCCTCGATATCCTAAGTACCTCATCTCTCCTATATTGAGTCCGACTGACTGCATTACAACACTTAGCCAATTCTTAACCTCTTGCAACGATGGGTTCGCGAGTTCACAAAAGTCTCAAAATGCTATTTTCCCTCATCCATCCCCTCCACCTTCACGCTTTTCCCAATACACATTTAGTATGGTTTAAATGCTAATAACTCATCATGCAAGTCCCATAAATATTTTCATTAATACGCAAAGGGATTGAGGATATTTCTTAGTAAACCACATTAAAGCATGATTTGCAAAAGATTATATTATCTCTCAAACACTCATTTAAAATATTATATGGATCAAAATAATGCTCTCGTCAAATTATGGTAGCAGTGTCTTGACAATATTTTTGTGGAGATAATTTGAACATTTTTGGTCGAGAGGACCAGAACTTTCAGTGGTCTAGATCATACTCTTATTATTCATCCCCTTCTTCTCATAAGGAAGTAATTTGGACGTCTGAAATTGCTCTTGCAGGTTGTGTTCCTGAAGTTTTTGACTGCAAGGAGTTGGTTTCGTGGTGTGTTGAGAAGTATATACCAAGTCAAGTGATGATTCATCTCCAATACCACTCTCATGTCTCTCTCTTGACTCAAGTGTTCCGTAAAATGTTGAAACTCCCAGAGCCGACACTCACTTTCAAAGGTGAAGATTGCAGGGACTTCTTGAAAAACATGACAACGGCTTGGAAATATTACCTAAATTATTGGAGAATATTTCAGCCATCCCTGAAGATATTACCAGAATAGAGATCAGCTTGTTCAAAAACCCATATTGGGAAATTTCCTAGTTATTCACCAGAGTTACGGGCCAAGAAAATACTACCAACATTTATTGTATGATTCTTTACATCTTATATTTTACTGTCAAGGAGCAGGCCATTTTTTATTGGGGAAAGTTTATTTCCATTGAAATCTCTTCCCAATTGTCTCAGTATAAAAAGGACAAGAAATTATTTATGTCTTGTTATTTGGTTTTCGTGATAGCGCATTGTTGTCAATTCCCTAAATTGTCTATATGCAAGAAGGTGAATTGTGAATTTGACCCTGTGACCTTTTGGTACCAAGCATTATGGAGGCACAAAGTTTCCCTACATTTTTATGATGTTTTCAATGACTTTGTCTCATTTTTTAAAGAGTTTTTGTTTGGAAGAGATACCCCAAGAATATTTTCTCAAGCTAGTAAATTCCTGGATAGAAAGGGGACTTTGGAGCAAATGGAGAATTACAATGCCAAGGATTTTTGGTTCCAAGGAAAATACTTCCTTTCTTCCATGCCATATATCTAACATAATGTTTGTTACAAAATTTGCAAGGCAATATGACTTTTGGCTGCACTTTTTTCATGAAAAACGAAAAAATCAATTCATCCCTTTGCCTCAGAAAGTTGGGGATTTTGTATTAAGAAGTATGAACAAAATTGATGAATTTGAAAACCACTTCCATAACTTGAATCTCAAGTATGTTGAAAATATCAAGGGGTTTGACCCTAACGGAATCTGTGTGGAACACATGTTAATAGTGGGATTTATCAATTCATGTATCCACATTGTTCTAGGAGAAGAAGAATATGATAACATGGTAAATCCTACCCACATTGTTGGCAACTTAGAGACGTTGCTTAGAAAAAATGAAATGTACAAACATAGGGGAAAAGGTCCGAGCGAGAAGAGTGCCCAGTCCCCAACTATTAATCCTAATAATAAAACACCTTTGAGCAGTGCTCCAGTGGACCACCCATCTAAAAAAGTAATCAACAGTAGTTCAGGCGGGGGAGGAGAGAAGAACCCCCTCTAAGAAAAATTGAAATCTCACATAAAATTCCCCTGAGGAAGAAGAGAAATAATATCGTACAAGAGGAATAAGAAAATCGCGTCAAAAGTGACATCAATAGCTTCTCCCTCGAAGATATGGAGTCGGAAGCTAACATTGAGAAAATGTTTCCTAACATTGATCAATTAGGAGGTGCAGCCCACCATAGTCAATCGTTGCAAATTGTTGAGAATGATAAATTTGATGAAGAAGAATCATTTGTATTTTATAGTGTTTTCTTTGACATCGAATCTAAAAAATTAATTGTTGAGAAGAGTGATGTGAAGAATAAAAAGGGGAAATCTCATTTAGAATTTAACCTAATAAATATGCGGCCTTCCCAAATTTCCAGAATTCATAAAGCAACTGGCGATGCATTGGATGATTCCATTGGTGGTCTCGAAGAATAAAATATAATGTTAAAGGAAAGGATTAAGGAACTTGAAGAGACTTTGATGCCTCTTCCACTCCTTTCCATCCCTTTGGCAATTGTTAGACCTGCCACACCTGCAACCAAAATAAAAGGATCATCAAGCTTACTCACATAAGCCAGGAGCTATGTGGAGAATAATATCAATACAAGAATGGCACTAATTATAGAATGTTGGGAAATTTCAAAAATAATGATTTATTTTGGCTCGAGGACGCATTCCTTCCTTGAATATCTACAGGCTAAACTAAAAAATGAATAAGGTTTCTACCTTTATGCCATGGTACCCTTTAGTATTAAAGTTACCGATATGTCAGAGTTAAAGAGAAGAGAGGAGGACCTTCCCTCTCCAAGTCAGATCAAGCAGTTGAATGCCTGCTAGAAAGAGAAAATAAAGAACTTGAACATCATTTTGCAGGCGTGCAACCAAGCCATAACAAGGAGAGAAGAGCTATTCAAAAGGCTCCCAGAGGTGGACCTAGCTGGAATCACTAACGAAGTCCAAGATCCTAAGTTGATCCTCAACTCGATGTTCCTAAAAAAACAACATTTTGAAGAGCAAGTTGATATTTTCAAAGGATTTTCATTTGAAAATTTCTATGGAATAATTGAATATGATGAGAACGCCATAGATAATTGGCTAGTATATTACTCCGTAAAAAATTAGGATATTGAAGAAATATTACATGGCATTTCCATTGATCTTCGTAACTTGGAGGGTGAGTTGTTCAATATTAAAATCTAGCATGAAATCGACATGGAACCTATGAAAAGTTACATCGAAGAATGGTTCAACATGGCTATCGATAAATTGACAAATGAAGGGAAAGAAACAGTTGATACGGTTCTTGTAACCGTTGATGAAAATGATAAAAGGGCATCAACGATAAAATGAATAGGGGAGAGAACATCATAGTAATTTTACACTGATCACATCCTTCTTTTCTTTATCAAGTCCTTCATCCAGTTATTCCACCTCTTTCACTAGAAAGGTTTAACTGAATAATGATGACTTCTTTTTGTCTTCTTACGAGATCTGGATGATCCTTCTATTGCCCACCGTCTTCTTTCTAAAATATTATTTCTTGTATTTATTTTCTTTATGTTCCGTGTGAGTCCCAATCCTAGACTTTAAGACAAACACATTTACAATTTCAAGAATATGTAATAAACTATATATTTTTGGAAATTTCCGGAGAACTACTTCGAGAACAGTCTTGATTGTGATTTGTAACCATGTTTTTACAATATAAAGTATTTGAGGTTGATATACCATTATCTTTATTTGAGATTCCCATGTATTCACTCTGTTAAATTTATCTTGTGCATGCAAACCATCTTCTTTTTATTTTTATGTGATAAAAAATCTTTATCTTAAACTATGATGGATGTGAGAAATTTTTTCTTATTTGCTTTAAATGTGTGAATGTGTTCAGTTCCTAGTCCTTTCTAAGGAATTTTCCTTTAAAAGAAAACAAAAACATGTTCCCTTTTATTTTATTGTAATATTTTTGTTTCTTTGAATTACTACCACAGACTTCTGTCAAGTCCCATATTTTGAATATTTAAAACAAATCTCAAGAAAATCTAAAAGAGGAGTACCACCTCTAAAAAACGCAGGGGGATTCACATCCTCGTGAGGTGGTGTTTTGGTCCTAACGTATTCAAGTGTAAAAACCTTTGATCATTGAAATATGACTAAGTATGGTAACTAGAAAGGGAGAGAAAAAGGGATAAAAGAAAGAGGGAAACAAGGGGAGGTGTAGAAGAGGGAAAATAAATGGAAAAAAGAATTTGGAAAGATAGAAACGAGAATTGATGTCAACACCTTTCAAGACCATATTGTTTAGCATAACCCGAGTAGTCAGATTAACAACATTTCACTTGGCGACGAAGTCCAACATCTAAGTGGATTTGATGTGCTTGGAGTCGACTATTTTCAACTAGTGTGAAGGAGTGTTAGTGAATATGAAGGTTCAACTAACCCGATGCAAAAGGGGGAAAAATAAATAATTTGGATATGGATCCCTTCTTGTGAAATTTTTTATGGAGTAGGTACCTCAACTGAGGCCGCAAATAGTGATGGGTGATCTAGTACCCCAAGACCCACGGATGGTATTATGGGAAGATCGTTGATTTTACCTCTTCAACCCAACACCCAACAATTAGCTCAAAAAACATTTACTTTATCTACTAAAATATCAACTGAGTAAGCAACTAAACATGTTGTTGCACCTCTTTTGTCACCTAAATGAGCAAAACATAGGTTCTTACAATCTTAGTTGGGTTAGCTAAGCAAGACAACAATAACGGAAAGGGTTAGAAGAATAAACATAAAAGACTAAGCTAAGAATTAAACTAGGAAGGGAAAAACCAATTAAACTATTGTGCATAAGGACATAAGAACAAGAAACAAACAAGACTCATGTCACCAATGGGAAGGATTGTATTAGTGAAAAGAAAAGACCAAAGATAAAGGGGACTTTGGGTCCCTTCTTCCTCCAAGGGAGGGCTCTTGGACCCCCAAGATTGAGCTCTTCTTACAACTTGAAAACTTGAAAGAAATGGTGAAAGAATCCCAAGCTAACCCACTCAAAAGGTGATGTGGATTGCCCAAATGGAATGGTGCTAGTATGCTCTTGATGAGAAAAGAGGTTTCCCCAAGAGAATAGAAATAACATAACCTTACAAATGAATTCCTTGAAGATGTAGTGCACCCATGGCATTGTTTTATAGCACCACTTTGAGGTATTGTGCAACCAACTTTTAGTGTGAAAAGGGGTTGTTTAGGGTACCTTTAGGTCTTTGACCAGCCACCCAGCCAGATCCAACTGAG
Organism: Picea engelmannii; assembly: GCA_009831015.1. Classification (NCBI taxonomy): domain Eukaryota; kingdom Viridiplantae; phylum Streptophyta; class Pinopsida; order Pinales; family Pinaceae; genus Picea; species Picea engelmannii. Next base: position 320,050 of record ML803565.1, on the reverse strand, counting down.
ATTTGGATGTCAAATCGACTTGGAAGCTGAACTAGAAGTGGGTGGGAGGCCGATGAACATCATAAATGTGTCGTTCTCATGTGTGCACGGCTTTTAGCATCCATAGTCGTGCATCATGTGCATGTGTGCTTTTCCTGTGTTTCTTAATGGCGCATGTGCACGCATGCCTTGTATAGTCATAGCACATCTTGATTTTATAACTGGTTGGATAGTTTTGGACCTTTTGGAAATGATTTTTTGGTAATTTTGGTCCATGGGTGAACTAATAGTTGTTTGAAGATGTTGGATTCCTGTAACCATTTGCAGATGAAATTTCAGTGATAACATATGCCCCCTGATGGATGAGGTTAGGAGCATACGGATAGCCGAAATTCATCAATGTTTCTTCTACTGAGAGTATCGTTGTAAGAAAGAGTGATAGTGAGAGTATCAAGAGTGACCCATTGGAGGGAAAAGGGAACCTATAGGACCCAACCTTTCGCAAGGTGTGGAAAATAAATTGCGTACAAACGAGGTGGGCATGCCCCATGCTTGTGTCATGTAACTCAAAAAAGGGTGTTGTACAATAATTGAAACTGTGTGTTGATGAAGACAACTACAACACCCTCGAGGGAGGTTTTGATAAAGGTAGAGGAAAATTCTAATGAGGAACAATACTTTGAACAATAGGCAATGATACCTGTAAGAAGTATCACGGAGTCTGTGGGCATTGATAGCCCAACAAAGTTCAGAGGTCTTCGGAAAATATAAAAAACAACTGCAATAGTCACAAAGTAAGACCCACCGTAACATGAGAAAGTGTTGAAGTCGAATGTTATGGGGGTCAACGATAGAAGAGAGCAATGATGGTTCTCCCTGTGTCGTCCGAGACTCCTCATTGTAAAGGTAATGAGAGTCAAGATACTGTCACCCTTTTGGAAACTGTGTTGATGTCGACAAAAAGGGAGACGTGACTCCAAGAAGAAAAGGGCTTCGTGAAATCCACTAGGTGAGGTCAGTAACTGAGGAGGTACATGGATGAATTCAAGATGCGTGGAGACTCAAGACTGCCCTTGGTTGGGGATATATGCGAAGTATAAGTGGCCGCAACCGTTCAACTAGGTCGAGTGTTAGGGGGACAATGAGATGTAGGATAAGTTGTGCCAGAGGCGGGACAAAAGTGAACAAACTGAGAGAGTAGAGGTAGGTGGCCTATGGGATACTCGGAGTTTATGGACGATGTCAGCATGAGTAGGTGATAAGGAATGCCCCAAACAAGGGAGACATGGGTTGCGTTTGCCAAGAAGGTCACCAAAGGTGATGACAAAAAGCTATGTAAAATGTTGGAAACAATGGCTTAATTACAAAAAGAATTAAAAAATCAGTGGGGATAATAATGTAGATACAGAAACAGGTGCCCTAGTGTAAGATGGATTGGCCTGAGGATGGCGCAAGTTGGTAAAAAACAAGTGGAGGGTTGGGGCCCCATAGGTGGGTTTCTGTAGTAGGGAAATGTATGGAGGGCAATCTGAAGATGGGCAAACTGACGGTGGATGAAATGGATGGTAAATGGAGTTGCGGGAGTGCAGTCAAAATAAAACCATGAGGAAGTGCCCCGGGAGTCTGTTGGGTAGGCTAGAAAAATGAGGAGCAGGAGTATGTGGCTGATTCGTGACATGATGTAAGACTATTGGGACTCCCATCCCTAAAATTTGAAAAAAACATGAGTGTCAAAGTGCCAAGGGGGTCTATGAAGGGAACAACTCATGTGGGGGAGAGTGCTACCGGGTGACAGTACCCAAAATGTAGTGGAGGTGACAGTATTGTAGAGCCAGATATAGGGACCCTAAAGGAAAATTTTAGAGGGTGTGATTGGAGATGCAATTGAGATTCAGAGGGAATGATTACATGCTAGTGTCGATTATATACCTGAAGGGGTTACGTTGGTGTGTGATGACCAAGTACCTGCACACATGACAACCAAATACCCGACGTGAACAATATCTGAAGATAATCGAACATATAACTGTTTATTTAATAATTTTGAACATGAGCATGCGTACCTGAACGAGGTATGGAAAAATGGCTTCCCGGGGGCTAAGGATGAAAAATGGCCTGGGCACTGTCTTGATGTAGATGACGGGGTGATGATATCGTGGCTAAAGATGGATTGAAAAATGGATGCTTGGAGCTCCCAGAATTGAGTCTAGAAGTTTGGAAAAAAGGGCCTATATATAGTTGCAGGGCCCACATTGCCACCTCATTTGTACTTGCTGCTATAGTGGTTAGAGAGGAGATTGTAGAGAAGATTCGGAGATTCCAGGAGTGTGAGGAAACTGATCCGGGAGGTGCGAGAGTCAAGTTAGTGGTATCATCCTCCTGTACAGTAGTTAGGTGTCAATTTTTGGGTAGGACCGTACGGATGGTCGTATGGTGTGTTTTGAGGCTTGTGGCCCCCCAAATGCATGGGCGATTGATGGTGACCTGCGCACAAATGCGTGGGCGATTGATGGCGACCCATGCACGAATGCGCGACTGTAATGGGCACAACCGTGCAGGGGGGCGCGTTATTTGGGAAAACAGGCGCGCATGGGGTGCGCACCTGTCTGACACGAGTGATAGATTAGACGGGAGGTATGGATAAAAGAAAACTAAAAAATCTACAAAATATGTAGAAAAACAAAAAAGCCTAGTGTAGTATAGCTATGCTCAGGCGTAAAATTTCTTTAAGTACAACCCGTTGACGTTTTCCTTGAGAGGATGGCCTTCGGGGGAGGCTAGGATGTATGCACCTTTAGTGAGGCAATGTTGGATGATGTACGGTCCATGCCATAGGGAATCGAAGTTTCCATGGCCAAGGGTATCATGAGCGATATCGTAAGTGAGGACAAGGTCTCCTTCGTTAAATGAGTGAAGGTTGACATGGAGATAAAAGGTGGCTTTTGATCATTTTTTGGCTACTTCATTGTTCTGTAATGAATATCGACGATCTTCATCCAGGGATTCTGAGTTCAAAAAACGCTTCTCTATTGGGGCAGTGTCGGGTAATAGCTCAATAGTGGTGTGTAAGGTGGGAATTTCGTACTCGATGGGAACAGTGGCCTCAACCCCGTGGACTATATGAAAAGGTGTGAAACCAGTGGCAGTTTTGACGGCTATGCGATAAGCCTAGAGCACGGAAAATAACATATGATGCCAATTGGTTTTATGTTTGCTAACCATGCATTGCAACATGGTTTTTAAGACCTTGTTAACTGCTTCTACCTGTCCATTGTTCTGAGGGTATTATGGTGAGGCAAACTCATGGGAGAAGCCTAACCGGGATGAGAGTTCCATGAAAATCTCATTCTCAAAATGTTTCTCGTGATCAGAGAGTAGTTGGAGTGGTACTCCAAAGTGGGAGATGACGTGGTTAAAGAAAAAACGTGTTGTTGTTTCAGCGATGTTGTTGAAGGTAGGCATGGCTTCAGCCCACTTGGTAAAGTAATCAACTGCAACGACTATGTATTTGTTTCCATCGTTGGATGTAGGGTTGCAAGTCATGAAGTTGATGCCCCATTTACAAAAGGGACGAACTGTGATGACTAGGTGTAGAAGACCAGGTGGTGCGCGTGCTTGTTTGGCGTAAAGCTGGAATTTATCACATCGTTTCATGGCATGGATGCAGTCGTGAAATAATGTAGGCCAAAAGTAACCTATGCGGATGATTTGATGAGCGGTGGACAACCCTGAGAGATGGCCTCCACAAGCGTCATTGTGGCAGTCATTCAAGACTTTGTTGGCCTCGTCAATAGTTAATCATCGATGAAGTATCGTGTCGACTCCTCGCCAATATAATATGTCCCTGATGAGGAGGTAGCGAGGTGCCTGGTGACGAATACATCGACGATCATCTTTGGAGAGTTCATTTCCAAATTTTTTTGTTCGAAGATAGACAAGAAGATCACCATACCAAGGGTCATCTGAGGGGATAAAAAAAAGATGTTCATCAGGGAGGTTGGTATTGGCCGGTGGACTGGTAATGTTGGAGGGAAAAGCCGTGATAAGTTCGGTGAGGATGAGAGCTTTCTTGCTCTTGGGTGTTGAAAATTCGATATCGTATTCCTGAAGGATGATGATCCATCGAGCAAATTTACCGTTAATTTGTTGATGACTGAGCAAGTATTTGATGGGGTTGGAATCTGCGATGACTTTGGTAGTTCGAAGTAGAATGTAATGGCGCAGTTTCTGGATTGCAAGGAAAACTACGAGGGCTAGATTTTGTTTGTGATTGTACTTCAAGGGTGTTCCTGAAAGGTTTTTACTAATGTAGTAAATCACATGCTCACGGGCATCATCCCCTATTTGGATGAGCACTCCTGCTACTGAAACGGTTGAGGCTGATATGTAGAGGAGATAATCGTGGTTATAGTAAGGTGGACTAATCAACGGGGCGTTGGAGAGAGCCTCTTTGAGATCATCAAAAGTGGTTTGGGCATGTTTATCCCACTTAAATGGGATGTTGTGACGAAGTAAGCGAAGGAAGCCATGTGCGCGAGTAGCATAATCTGGGACAAAGTGTTGTAAAAAGTTGGCTTTTCCTTGAAGGCTCTGTAGTTGGTGTAAATTCCGTGGGGGTGGAATTTATGTGATGGCTTAGACTTTGAGGGGGTCCATAGTAATGCCACATTGGGAAACTATGAACCCAAGAAGGCGCCCAACAGTGACACAAAATACTCACTTGAGGGGGTTTAAGAGGATATTGTACTGAAGACACCTATGGAAGATGATTCGTAGATCATCGAAATGTTGAGTGTGTTTCTTAGATCGAGCAATGAGGTCATCTAAGTATGTGAGGATGATATGAGCCAGATCGTGAAAAATGTATATCATGGCCCGTTGGAAAGTGGCGAAAACATTCTTGAGTTCGAATGGCATGACACAATACGCAAAGGTGCCCCAAGAGGTCGTGAATGCGGTTTTGTACTGATTTGTGAGGTGAATTTGGATTTGGTTGTAACCAGAGAAACTGTCCATGAAGGACAAAGCCTCATGACCTGCGCAATCATTGATTATTTGGTCGATGAAGGGTGTTGGAAAGTTATCTTTGGGACAGGTGTGATTGAGGTCACGGAAGTCTGTACAGACACAGATAGTGCCCTATTTTTTGTTAACAGGGACAGGGTTGGAGACCCACGACGTATAGGCTATGGGGTAAATGAACCCTGCAGTGCGTAGTTTGTTAATCTCGTCTCTAATGGTCGTTGCTTTGGATGGTTGTAGCGGTCGTTGTTTTTGGTGGATGGGTGTGATATCAGACCAGGTGTCTATGTGATGTTCGACAATAGAGGGATCAAGGCCAGGCATCTCTGTGTATGACCAGGCGAAAATGTCTCGGTATTCCTGGAAGAGGGCTTTGTAGGTGGTGAGTTATTCAGGAGAACATGCAGCGCCAATGGTGATTTCCTTGATAATTCCAGATTTGATGGAAATATCTATTTTGATGGTTGGGGATATAATGGCCATATTACCTTCCTCGAAAGTGTTGGGGGTAGGGATAGGTTTATTGGACCAATCTATATGCCCTGATGGGAGAAAATATTTGGTTTCGATTGCGTATATGGGGTGTTAGTTAGGAGGCATGAAGGCTTCCTGTGAAAGAAAGAGCGCTCTGTGGTGGAGCGCGTCCCATAGGCAATCGGGGGTAGTTAACTCCTCGAGGATATATTCATAACAATGAAACTGGCATGAATATAGGGGGATCGAGAGGAGTGACCTCGGTGACTGTCACTGTGGTGTTGTCTCCTTTTGATAAAGATGTAGGGGGATTGATGGAGGGGGATTGTGATGGTTCGCTCGACATAAACCAAATATCCAGATATTGTGGGTTAAAAATGGTAGTCAGGCCTAAACTTTTCATGGGGAAATGAATATGAGAATTGGGGGGATTTGGGGGTAACTCCTCATATAAATCATCTAGGAACCATGGGGGAGAAGGGAGTGCCTCAGGTTCTGGTGGGAAGATATGAACCATATCAATTGATGGGGTAAGGGTATTTATCAGGTCTGTTGGAGGAGGGGGGGTATGATTTTGAATAGGGGCCAGTTGACAACGCCTATATTCAATGATCATAGGACATTGATATGTGAAATGATCAAGTGATTCACATAGAGAGAAAGGACATATCATGTGTTCATTGACTGAGGTTATGACATAATGGATGTCGGTGACAGGAGTTGGGGTGGGTGTTTGCTGAAAGCTCTGGCGTACAACTGTTAGTGTCTGTCGGAATTGAGGTAATATTGGACAATGGTGTGTGTAATGGCCATATTCTGAACAGATGGCACATGCGAATTTGGTTTGTAGTCCTTTGTTACTTGTGTTTTGTGAGATAGCGACAATATTGGAGGAAGCGACGAGTGGTGGTGGTGCTCGAGCGAGTTGGATGAGATAACGTAACTCGGGGAGTGATGGGAATTTGTTGGTGGGGTGTCCATCTTTCTCGCATAGCATGCAAGGAGGTTGGACGCGTGGGGGAAGTGGAGCTGTGGGCTCCTTCTTATTTCGCTTTCCCCCATATGTAGCAGGGGGGTTAGTGAGTGGAGGTGTAGGGGGGTATGGTGGGAGTGAGTATGGGAATCTGCATCGGGATTCCTTCTATTTGGGGAGGGAGGGATGGTTGAGGAACCATCTCAGGTGGATGTAAATACCAAACTGGGATTTCCAGCACCATATTAGGAAGGGTAAGCATTGCAACGACCTGGAAAGCTTGTACACTTGGTGGGGGGTAAAAGAAAGGGATTTGGGTAATGGTTTGGGGGATTGTTTCCCAAACCAGGATCTGGCCCTGGGGAAGATTAGGAATGGGTTGAGATGAATTAGTTCTAGGGGATTCCTGAGGGAGAAGTTCTGCGACTAGTGGGACATGAGGGATGAAAGAGGCCTTGGTGGGAGGGAGGTTATTTTCAGTTGTTGTTCTGTTGGAGGATACGACACATACTTGTGCTGAGGGATGGAGGAGCGGTGATGCTCCGTGGTATGTCCCTAGCAAGGATGGCTCTTTGAATATTTTGGGGCCCATCTCAATGAGTGGATAGGCATTGGGATTAGTGTGGATAAAAGGGAGGATGTTATCGATGTTGGATGAAGGGTTAGGATCGTAATGTGATACTTGATGGATGGTAATGATCTTTCCATTATGTGGAAAAATCATGGTTCAGAAAACAGAAGAGGCGACGACCTTCATAGCATACATGTATCTTCGACCAAACAAGATATTGTAGTCGAGCAGGGCATTGATAACCTCAATGTCAATCAGAACGGTTTTTCCCTCGAGCTCGACAGGGACATTTTGGAAGAGTCCTTCAGGGGATGAGGGTCTTCCTTCGTAGGCTCTTAAGGTAATGGAATATGGTATGAGTTCGGGGGAACCAAGTTTCTACCATACAGATTTGGACATGATACAGGTGGATGCGCCTTCATTAATGATGCATCGATGAACTGTAATGTTCCAAATTTTTACAGGGATTTGAAAATTAATAAGAGTGGGGAGGCAAGGTTCTCTTTTGTCGAGGTCAAATGTGATGAGTCGGGTATCGGTCGGGTTGATTACTCCCAGGGAGAAAAGTAAGGACTTCTGCTTGGTGGGACAAGTTTGAAGGACTTCTAAGACTGACATGGCAGCCGGAGATTGTGCCAAGTCATCGACCAAATTGTAATTATGAGCTACCCTAGCTTGAGGATTGTGGACATTCCTGCGCAATGGGATGAGAGGAATACGAAGGGGGGTTTTAGTATTAGGGCGAGGAATCATGAGAGGGGGTTTGGTTGTGACTGGAATTGCTTCCGAGGCGGTGGGAGAAGATTCAAGGGGTGTGCTATATTGACGACTACACATTTGCATAAGGAATTATTCCTCACTGGTAAGGAGGATAGTGTGATCGACAGAGGTGCCCGTATTGGGATACTATCCCAACTGTGGTGGGGTAGGCTGCATGTCTGGTTGGGTATTTATCACCCCTTGGTGTGGGATGGCATTTTGTAGTACAACTGGGGGGGGGGGTTGCTGCACATATGGTTGTGGGGCCTACTGAGGTGCAGGTGGTGCTGAGGGACATGGTCCATTCATAGAATCTTTCATCCGCTTAAAGTCAGTGATTTGGGGGCAATGGTGAGTATAGTGACCAAACTCACCGCAAAGGGCACAAGGGAAGGTGGTCCTAACATTGCTATTATTCATTCTCTGACATTTGTTGTTGTTTCCCCCTTGGGGGTTTTGATTTCCCTGGTTTTGGTTGCCGCCGACAGACTGGTTCTGCTGGGGTTGGTTCTGGTTTCCTCCTAGTCTCGGATTATTATTGTTCCATTTTTTTCCTTTCTTTCTGGTATTGTTCGATTGATGGGGTGGATTTGTCGTGTTCAGCTGTTCAAAATTTTGATATTGCTGAATGGGAGAGGGTTGAACAAAATTAACCCCAACGTGTGGCTGTCTTTGTGGTGGAGCCATAGGCTGTGGGGGGCCAGCAAATGGAAAGTATGGATTATGTTGAGGCGATGCTCCATAAGGTACATAGAAGGACATGGTGCTTTCACTAGTTCTTAGGGTATGGGCCAAGGTAGAGGGAGTACCGACACTTGGTTGGATAGGTGGGTGGTTTAGGGGTACCGGCTGGGGTCCACTTATGGGTGGAGGCAGGGAAAATGGGTATAGTTGTTGATAAGGGGGAGGAGGATAATAAGGGATTCCTCCATATGCCGGAGGATATTGAGGTGTGCCATACATGGGTGGTTGTTGAGGCAGTGGGTTGTGGTGTGTAGTGTTTCCAATCAATCCGTTTGTTGAGTGAGACATCCCAGTTTTGTCTTGGCCAAATGGCACGGGTATTAGGGCATCTGGGAGTACCATGTATAGGTATCCGGACTGGGCGTAGATGAGATCAAACTATTGGGTCTTGCTAATGGCTTCTTCTTCAGTCTGGGGGAAGGTGGCAACCACATCTTTGGCAAGGAGGGAAACAAGTGATTTGAGGAACCAATTGAGACATTGTTGGGGGGTAGCATCAGCTTTGCAGAGGCTACGTCTCCGACACCATTCATGGATGTGGTCGGCAATATGTGTAGAGGCGGTTTGATTGAAATCTAAGAGTAGTTCAGGGCCATTTTCATGATGAACGGGTAATTGAAAGAAGGTAAAAAATGCTTTGGCCAAGGATTCAAAAGTCGCGTAGGACCCATATTTTTCTTTGACATGCCATTTAGTGGATGGGCCAGTGAGTGTACACTGAAATAACCTCAAATAGATGGAATCATCCATGATGATGTTCGAAGAACACCATAGGTGAAATGTCAAGATATGGTTGGCAGGATCATCTCCTTCTTTTCCTTCAAACTTGGGGATGTCTGAAGGGAGTTTGGTATGCATTGCAGGCCATGTGGGGTTGTGCAATATGGGATCATTGGTGAGTTTAGTCAGATCTAGTATGTTGAGGGAAGATAAATATGGCACATGGGGTGGTGGTGTAGGATTAGTTCTGACCATAGTGTGAGTGTTCTGAGTACCCGACCCTTGGAGAGGACTAGGTGGGTTTGTACTTCCCCCTTAAGAGGAAGTTGCCCCCCCGCTTCCATGTAAAGGAGAGCGAGTGGAAGGTGGACCTTGGGAATTGGACCCAAGTAAGGTGGAACCAAGCAAAGCTGATCCTAAGATAGTGGCACTCACAAGAGTGTGAGAAGGTGGAGTTGATGAGTTGGCAAGACTAGGAACTCCCCCTAGAATAGGAGGGAGATTTAGCAAGCATCTGGAACGACGGGGGTTCTGTGGGTCCCCTATGATGTCTAACTATCTGAGTGAATGTGTGCGAATGGTGGTGAGATAAATAAATAAACAAGAGCCTTTGCTGCAATTTTTGAAATTTACACGATATATATCCAAATCAAATGTAATCAGAAGGGCATCATACATAAAGTGTTTTGATAAAGAAGCATATATGTGGATAGGTGGATTTTGTACATGTGGGGGAAAAAAGAAAACAAATGCTTGTGTCCTAAAATTCATAATGTCCTTCCTCTCAAAATAGCACTGGACCTTCCAATAGCACTCGACAGTGGGGTCTGAAGCCACCGGAAGAGAAACTAGTGAAGGATGAAGCAATCTGTTATAATGAGGGGTAGAGGGGGCATATCCCGAAAGAACTGACGATATTTCCCAATAGCCACAAAAAATTCGATCAAGGTGCAATTGCAACCCACAATTGCCACCTGGGTAGATGTCCTAAAATTTGGTCACTAGGTACCTTGGTCAAAGGGCGACATTTAGATTTTCAGCCTAAGAAATGGGTCACGGGATGGATCCCATCCAAGAGGTGGGTTCCTCAAGGGGGGATGCACACAACAACCAAACCTCGGCCTTCAACCCTTCACGGGTATATCCCTGCCTTATGGTGTTAGAAACACTTGACTTGGAGGATTTAAAGTTCCCTATTTGACAACTTCTATTGTTTTGAAAATGTGAGAACCAGATAACGGGGAGTTATTTGGATGCCTATCCCCGAAATTCTACCTAAACTAAAAGATTTCTTTTGGCACCTCCCGTGGAGGAAAACTTAGTGATTTTTTAGAAAAAATTTAGATGTGGTTGTTTGAGAGATTTGGGGTGTGAGCCAATCTCGTTGAAATTAAGTGGGAGTGGATAGTTTCGTCAAGAAAAGGGTGGGGTGTTTCAAAATCCCTTTGGAGGAAACTTACTTCAACCTCCACGTTTCGAGATGAAAACTATGTGAGTGAGAAGTGACTTTTGTGTGTGAATGAGTGAAAGTGTGCCAATTTTTTAATGAATTAGGTGTCACCTTGCTGCATGTGGACTTCGCTTGGTCCTTACAAGTGCTTGATTACCTATTTAACTAAATATCATTGGTACAACCTTGCAGAATTCAAAAGACCCTAGGAAGCTAGCATGTGGACATGTGAGTCCTTTACTATTCCTTTAACTCCCTAATGTGATTTAATCTAAGAAATATTTGAAACTGTCATAGATTGTGATCATGTGGGCATGTATGGGCCCATTACAAAACCTTTAAACTTCCCTAGTGATTTAATCTAAGAAAGTAAATTTCAACACTATCCTATCTTTGTAGCATGTGGGCATGTATGGATTCGTTACAATCTTGAGATTTGTTTGAAAAATAAACTAAGAGGAGTCTCGAGGGGGCTATTGTCCTCTCCTAAATATTTTATCTTTTTAAGGGAGATGAAATTGTCTTTCAACCTCTTTCTGATTCTCAAGATCTCTTTGGAGCGCAAGAGAAGAGCATACTCAACGTTTGATATCCAATTTCTAGTCCCAATGCAAGTTTTATATGTGATGTAGAAT